>CM069159.1:11554278-11847936 GCA_035221665.1 Okamejei kenojei
GCAGAGCGGCACAGTGGCACAGCGGGTAGAGCTGCTGCTTCACAGCTCCAGACACCTGGGTTCGAGCCTGACCCCTGGGTGCTGTCATTTGCACCTCATCCAGGTGACTGCATGGGGTTCCTCCGGGTGCTCCAGTTTCCCCCTACATCCCAAAGAAGTGCGGGTGTGTTGGTTTCTGTAAGTTGCCCCCAGTGTGTAGGGTGTGGATGGAAGAGTGCAATAGCACTGAACCAGTGTGAACGGGTGATCAATGGTCTCAGTGTGCTGAAGAGCCCGTTATATTTCAAAACTCTGAACTCTAAATGCCTGACTCCTAGAGTCGTACACAGTGAGTGCAACGGTAGAGTTGCTGCCTTACAGCGCCAGAGACCCGGGTTCGGTGCTGTCTACAGGTGCTGTCTGTACGGAGTTTGCACGTTCTCCCCGTGACCTGCGTGGATTTTCTCCGCGATCTTGGGAGGAGGTGTAGGTTAATTGGTTTGGTATCCACCCAAGATCGTGGGACGTCCCTAGTGTGTGTAGGATCGTGTTAACGTGCGGCGATCACTGGTCGGCGCGGATTCGGTGGAAGGAAGGTCCTGTTTCTGCCTTGTATCTCTAAAACTAAACTAAAACTGAACTAAAACTAAAAGCAGGCTCTTCAGCACAACTAATCCATGTTGACATTTACGCCCATTTATATGAAATTCACATTCCCGCCTTTAGGTCTGTATCTATTCGTGCCTTGTGTATTTCAATGTCTTCAAAACCCAGTCACTGTATCCGATTCCACCGGCTCCTCTGGCAGCAAGTTCCAGGTGGAACATACACGTCTAATCCCCTTTAAAATTCCTTCCCCGCACCTTAGACCTATGCTCTCTTGTTTGATACTCCATCATGGGTGAAAGATTTTGACTATCTGCTCTATCTATGCTGTAGTTTTAGTTTTGGAGATACAGCGTGGAAACAGGCCCTTCAGCCCACCGAGTCTGATCCAACCAGCGATCCCCGCACATTAACACAATCCTACACACACTAGGGACAATTTACCTTTATACCAAGCCAATTAATCTATAAACCTGTACGTCTTTGGAGTGTGGGAGGAAACCAAAGGTCTCGGAGGAACCTTTTTCTCAGAGAGACAGCAGCCGAGGTCAGGATCGAACCGGGGTCTCTGGCATTGTGAGTTCTGTGAGGCAGCAACTCTGCCGCACCGCCACCCTGCCACACATATACGTCTAGCAGGTCACCTCTCAGCCTCCTTTGCCCCAGGGAAACCAAGCCCAGCCTCTCCAGCCCAAGGTTTGCTCCAGCCTATCGATGTGGGAGTCTACTCAGGGGGTCTCCACTCATAGCGCCTGGGTTTCCCCAGCTGGTCACTGCAGCTTAGAGGAACTGTGAGCAAAGAGGCTTTTAGACAGGATTCTCATGAACTTCCACAGGTGTACAGCAGAGAGCACATTGGCTGGTTGCATCACGGCCTGGTTCAACAGCTTGAATGCCCAGGAGCGAAGAAGACGGCAAAAAGTGTTGAACACTGCCCAGTCCATCACTGGTTCTGATCTCTCCACCATTGAAGGGATTTACAGGAGTCGCTGCCTCAAAATGGCAGCCAGCATCGTCAGAGACCCACACCACCCTGGCCATACACTCATTGCACGCCTACCATCGGGAAGAAGGTACAGGTTTAATCCTGGCTAAATTGGAGCAGCTCGGACTTCAAAATGGGGTTAAGTTTCAGGGTTGCTGGGAGATTTGGTCAAATTTGAATTGCTCTCTGCAGAGCTGGGACGAGCTGCGGAGAGGTGCCAGAGAGTCTGGAGCTTAGATACAGTTTGCAAGCAAAGACGTGGATGAACTGCGAACCCTGTCAATCTGGTGCAAAATGCATAGAATGGATTGGATGGCTGCAATCCAGACGTACACTTGTAAATAGTTGTAAATAATGTCGCAGAGTTCTACTTTGCCAAGTGTTGATTGGATGAGGTGTTGAACCTTGTCTGGATTTTCTGTAAATCAGGATAAATGTTTCCAAGTTGACTTCCTCTCGAAGGCCGTTTTAAATACAATGTATTGAACTATTGTGTCATTGGGTTAGGGGAATGCCTATTATGTATGGGGTTAAAGTCCGCGATCACGAGGCTCAGCGTCGATCTTCTGGAAGAGCGCTCGGGACTGCGTGAACTTCTGGAGTGTCTCTGTCTGAACGAGGCCTAGAGGGCTTGAACAAGCAGACACAAGGATCGAACCCGTGGTGGGATAGGTACAGTGTGTGATCTGTGATAAGCTTTTGGTAAAATAAAATTTAGTTGTTTCAAGTGCTTGATTCAGTGTTTTTTACTGAAACTAAACGGGGGGGGGGGGGGGGGGGGGGAAGCTTAGAAACGAGCAATTATCACACTCTGTGCGGATGTTCCATCAGTGTATATGCTGTCCATATATATGTGTGTGTAATTTTATTTTCCATGCAAATCTATATGTGTGAGTGAGTGTATGTATATTCTTCATCCGTATATATTGTGCAAATACTTTATATGTGTATATTGTCAGCATATGTTTGCATGTTCTCTTGTGTGTGAGAATGTATATTATCAAGTGTGTGTGTGTGTTTATGTGCGTGTGTGTGTGGGTGTGTGTGTGGAGTGTGTGTGTGGTGTGTGGAGTGTGTATGTGTGTGTGTTTATGTGCACATGTGTATGTGTGTGTGTGTGTGTGTGTGTGTGTGTGTTGTGTGTGCACGTGTGTGTGTGTTTACGTGTGTGTGTGTGTGCGTGTGTGTGTGTGTGTGTGTGTGTGTGTGTGTGTGTGTGTGTGTGTGTGTGTGTGTGTTTATGTGCGTGTGTGTGTGTGTGTGCGTGTGTGTGTGTGTGTGTGTGTGTGTGTGTGTGTGTGTGTGTGTGTGTGTGTGTGTGTGTGTGTGCGCGCGCGCATGTTGTACTCATTTGCGTTTGCGTACACAGGTGTGTATTATCTGTGGAGACTCAACAAATTGAAGATGCTGGAGTCTTGAGTAAAAAACAAAGTGCTGGAGGTACTCAGCGGGACAGGCAGCATCTGAGGAGGGAATGGGCCACAGATGTTTTGGTTCAGGACCCCACGTGTGTGTGTGCGTTATCTATGTGCGTCTATGTGCTTACAACGTGACGCAGAGCGGCACAGTGGCACAGCGGGTAGAGCTGCTGCTTCACAGCTCCAGACACCTGGGTTCGAGCCTGACCCCCGGGTGCTGTCATTTGCACCTCATCCAGGTGACTGCATGGGTTTCCTTCGAGTGCTCCAGTTTCCCCCTACATCCCAAAGACGTGCGGGTGTGTTGGTTTCTGTAAGTTGCCCCCAGTGTGTAGGGTGTGGATGGAAGAGTGCAATAGCACTGAACCAGTGTGAACGGGTGATCAATAGTCTCAGTGTGCTGAAGAGCCCGTTATATTTCAAAACTCTGAACTCTAAATGTCTTGACTCTAAATGTCTGGGAATAGTACGGCACGGCAGTGCAGTGGTAGAGCTGCTGCCTTACAGCGCCACAGACCCGGGTTCGATTCTGACTACGGGTGCTGTCTGTACGGAGTTTGTACCTTCTCCCCGTGGATTTTCGCCAAAGTGGGAGGAGGTGTAGGTTAATTGGTTTGGTATACAGTGAATGTAAAATGTCCCTAGTGTAGGATAGTGTTAGTGTGCGGTGATCGCCGGTAGGCGAGGACTCAGTGGGCCCAAGGGCCTGTTTCCCCGTAGTATCCAAACAAAACTAAGCCTTGATCACATTGAATGGCGGTGCTGGCTCGAAGGGCCGAATGGTCTACTCCTGCACCTATTGTCTATTGTCTAAAAGCAGGCCCTTCAGCACCATGCTGACTTTTATGCCCATTTATATTAAATTCATTTTCCCACACTAGGTCTGTATCTAGGACTGGATGTCGGGGGGAGACTAGAGCACCCGGAGGAAACCTATGCAGTCACAGAGATGAGAAGGTACAGGAGCCTGAAAACTGTAACGTCCAGGTTCAGGAGCAGCCTCTTCCCCACAGCTATTAGCTATTAAACACAACAACCTCATATAAACTCAGAACTACATAGACTATTATTGTTATTGTTGCATTATTATTGTTTCTTTGTTTTGTGTGTGTGCTTGTATATATATATACACATTTTTATATATATATATATTTACTCACATATACATACATATAGACACAAAATACTGGAGTAACTCAGCGGGACAGGCAGCGTCTCTACTCTCCAGAGATGCTGCCTGTGCCGCTGAGGTACTCCAGCATCTTGTGTCTATCTTCGATTTAACCCAGCTTCTGCAGTTCCCTGTTGAGAGAGTTCCCTTCAAACACTCGTCCCTGATATACATTGCGTTTTCTTTTAATAAACAAACGCAGCCCCAGATATGAAAAGTCCACAGTGCAAAGCAAACATTTGCCAGTCTGGAGAAGGATCCCGACCCAAAACGTCCTATCCATGTTCTCCAGTGATGCTGCCTGACCCCGTGGTGTTACTTCAGCATTTTGTGTCTCTTATTTATCAGGTTTATTCAAGGTGAGGGTCACACACACTGCGCTACACTACAGAATAACTGGGGGTACACAAAAAGCTGGAGAAACTCAGCAGGTGCAGCAGCATCTAAGGAGCGAAGGAGATAGGCGACGTTTCGGGTCGAGACCCTTCTTCAGACTCTACAGACTACAGAATAACTGCTCATTGAACAGAGCATAGGTTCATCTGTAACCCAAAACATGGAATCATCTGTTAATATAAGTGGGGTAATCGTGTTTTAATCAGAAAGTGGGATAAAGCAGAGATGAATCATCTGTTATGCCTGTTGCTGAATTCACAGCACTGCCAGATTCTAAGGTGAACACACTCTACGTTTCACTAACTAGGGCTCCCACATTCACTGGGAACAGCTGCAGTAAACAGCTCTGCGTGTGAATGAAACTGCGTGTTATTGTCGGTACATATGACAAATCTCTTCAGATTGAAGAAGGGTCTCGACCCAAATCATGGCTAAGCAGCTCTGTTGCCCACACATAAAGAGCCAGGTCCAGTCCATCGCAGACCACCGATGCTGTCACTGGGCTGGGCAGCCATCAGCTGCTGTTTACTCTGGTTCAGCAGTTTGTATTCTTCTCCGAGATCTTCGGTTTCCTCCCACATTCCAAAGTGTACAGGTATGTAGGTTAATTACTTTGGTATAAGTGTAAATTGTCCCTTGTGTGTGTAGGATAGTGTTAGGATCGCTGGTCAGTGCGGACTCGCTGTATCTCTAAACTAAACTAAGCTCAACACCGCCACCCACTGGACATCTTCATGATAACTTTGTACATCTGCACCCTGTCTACAGAAAGGTTCCAACCCAAAACGTCACCTAAGATAGACACAAAATAATGGAGTAACTGGACCAGGCTCAGGCAGCATATGAGAATAGATGGAATTATTTCAGACTGATCTTCTATCCATGTTCTCCAGAGATGCTCCCTGACTCACAGCACTTTGTGTATTGCTTTGCAAACAAGGTTCTGCAATTCCTGTACAACCATCAGTTGTAAGATTTTAGAATCGTAAAATTCTAATCATCTCACAAATATTGTACCAGCCTTTAACATCCTCAACCCAAGACAGGACAGGCAGGGCAGCCCCATGCATTCGCTCTTACTCATCAGAACTGATCAATAAGAGCGTTTTCACTCTCCCAATCCCGATCCTAATCCCTAACTCTTTCCCAATATTAATCCTGATCTTGACGTTAATCCAATCCCAGTCCCAGTCCCAACCCTGATCCGAAAGCAAATTCCAATGAAAAATCCCGTTCTAATCCCAAACACCCAGCAAAAGACTTAATTGATCGATTGATTGATTAATTGATTGAAAGACTGATTGATTGGTTGGTTGATTGATCAGTCAATTGGTTGATTGGTCGGTTGATTGATCGCTAGGTCGATCGATTGATTGATGAAAGATACAGCATGCTAACACACCCTTTAAATTGAGAGGGACAAGATTTTATAAGGACATGACAGAAAATCTTTCACTCATCAGCCATGCTCTCAGTGAATGGCGGTGCTGGCTCGAAAGGCCGAATGGCCTACTCCTGCACCTACTGGCTATTGTCTATTGGTGGATATATGGAACAAGCTGCCAGAAAACGTAGTTGAGGCAGGTACCATAACAATACTTAAAAGTTACGTGGGCAGGAGTATGGATAGAAAAGGTTCAGAGAGATAAAGACACCATAAAACGGAGGATCCCTGCATTTGTCAGAATTGCTTAACCTTTGTCAGTGGAAATTTACAGGCTGTGGATGGCGCCGACCAGTCTGAGCATCAGATTGATATGTAAGGATGAAAGGTCCAGGTGTTCTCCTCATTTCCCCTTCATTGATAAATTGTATAAAAACTCTGCAAACAAACTTAAATGCATTAATGTGATTAGATTACTGCAAACGAATTGTAATTAGTGTAAATAATGTTGCGAGACAGTTACACTGCTGTTTGTTGATTGGCAAAAGTGTTAAGCCCTGGCAGGTTTATGTGAGTTCCAGGGTAAATGTTGTATTATTCTGTTAAGTTAGCTTCCTTCCAGAAGCTTCTCCCAGAAACAATGTAAGGGAGACTCTGTTATTGGTTTGGGGAACTGGCAATAATGTATTGATGTAATTAATATGTTTGATTGGATTGTAAAGGGACCACCCCTATGTAGTTCGGCCCCTCAAGGTTCGTGGAGCTATAAAAGATGGCTCCATCTCAGATCGAGGTCGATCTTCTGGAAGTGCGCTTGGGACTGCGCAACCTTTTGGAGTGTTTCTGCTTGCATGAGGCTGAAGGACTTGGCCAGGCAGAGACAAGGATCGAATGCGCGGTGGTTTAGGTTTCGTATAGGGGAATTTGCTGTTCAATCTAAAAATAAAGATTAGTTGTTCCAGTGCTTGACTCGGTGGTTTTTGACTGAACTGGGGGGGTAAGCTTGAGAAGTGCATATTTACATTTGGGGCTCATCCGGGATCTCAACAGACCCCCAAACTCAAGCTTATGATTAAGGGTGTTGAGCTGTTCCCGATCGCGAGTGCAGAAATCGGTGCCATGGTGTGGTTTTCTCATCGGTTCGCCAGTCGGAGCAGATCGATCATTCGCGGGCTTGGGAAAGGGTCCCAACGAGATCGTAGAACAGAGTCTAACAAGCACTGGGGCTTGTGATTTTGTGGGTTGGAGGCTCCCATCTAGGGTTGGGTTGAAACCCCTCTCCTCTGGGTTAAAGGCCCGTAAAATTATTGATCGAAGTTAGTAGGTGCAGCTACTGCTGCGACCAATCTAGGGTTGGGTTCAAGTCCCTCTCCTCTGGGTTAAAGGCCCGTAAAACTAAAGTGGTTAGAGGCCCAGCCCAGAATTGTATATCCGAATGACGGGATATTTAAAGACAAAACTGGGTTTAAGCAGTGGTAAGTGACAAAGTACTGCATCGTTGCTGGGAGTGCAGATTGGAAGCACGCTCCAAAAATCAGCATCGACTGCCAGCGTGAAGAGACTACGCGCTGACACTAGCAGGTAGGAAGGCAAACCCCTTGCAAGGGTGTACCTAGGCGGGTTCAAGTCCGCGCCTGCGTGAGATATCTGGATCCCTGTAAAATGGAGAAAGGTGTCTCGAAAGGTATCGGGAACTCAGTGATTAGAGTATAAATTGGTTGAAAATACTTTAATCAATCTGAAAATTCCATATTCCTAAAGACGTTCCATACAAATTTTGAATTCGAACTTGCGTGAAAATTTTAAATTGGATAAAGAATAATGAACTGAAAATTCTCTGATTCAAATTTAATAATATTCAGAATCTTATATTGAGGTGCTGGTTAATACCGAATGTATATATCCTTCTTTCCAAGTTAACTTGTGTATAAATCCTTCGTAAGACTTGCTAATAGTTAAAATTTGTAAAGTACCTTTCAAAAGTGTATTTAAAACTGTGGATAGTTGCATTGTATTTTAATTCAACGTGTATATATATTTCCTTCCAGATTAATCTGTGTATAATAAAACTTTGAGGTAGTAATTTAAAGTGTATTTAAGACTGCCGTTGTGGCGTTGTGTTCATTGTGTATTGTCTTTGATTTAAATTTTGAAAGTTAGATACACTGTTGTGATATCGGTTTGAATCGGCTGTAGAGATAAATAGTTGATTAAGACTGCAATTGTAATTGGAGTCCGAATCGTGGCTGATCAATCAGGAGTTCGTACCCCCTCTGATTGATTGTTGATTAGTACCTGATAGCGAAGAGTAACTGAGAGAGGGAAAGTAATTTTCAGCAAAGAGTACCCTAGGAAGGAGAAAGTCTTCTGTATCGGAGGGAGAGGTTCACTGGTTGATAGCAGCGTGACGCGGGATTGAAATATTGTGATTTGCTTTTGGAACTGTACAGTTAATGAATGCGATATTAAACAAATGCTTGTGGTTTATAAAGGAATGTGGTTGTGCATGATAATAATAGATGTAGTTTCTTGTCCGTGTACGGTTTTGCTTGAGTGTTTGGAGCTCATTTGCATGTGTTTAGATTGCGGTTGCTCTGGATATAAGAAACAGGCTGCGGGAACGTGTTTGATTGCGATTGACTGTGTTTGATTGTTCCCTGGAGCACTTTGATCTTTAGATGACTGAGGATTGTGGAAATTGTAAGGTCCGAGAACACGGATGCAATTATAAAGAAAGCACATCAGCGCCTCTACTTCCTGAGAAGATTACGGAGAATTGGTATGTCAAGGAGAACTCTCTCGAACTTCTACATGTGCACAGTAGAGAGCAAGCTGACCGGTTGCATCGAGGCTTGGTTCGGTAATTTGAGCGCCCAGGAGCGGAAAAGACTGCAAAAAGTGGTAAAAACTGCCCTGTCCATCATCGGCTCTGACCTCCCTACCATCGAGAGGATCTATCGCAGTCGCTGCCTCAAAAAGGCTGCCAGCACCATCAAAGACCCACACCATCCTGGTCACTCACTCATCTCCCCGCTGCCTTCAGGTAGAAGGTACAGGAGTTTGACATCTGCAACATCCAGGTTCAGGAATAGCTGCTTCCCCACAGTCATCAGGCTATTAAACTCAACTCAAACAAAACTCTGATCATTAATAGCCCATTGCATTTTATCTGTTTATTTATGTATGTATATATATTCATTGGTATATGGTCACACTGATCTGTTCTGCTATGTATTTATTTATGCCTACTATATTCTGTTGTGCTGAAGCAAAGCGAGAATTTCATTGTCCTATCTGGGACACACGACAATAAACTCTCTTGAATCTCTTGAATCTTGAATCTTGTGTGGACTTGTGGGGGACAGGAGAAGAATTGGAATAAGTAGACTGGAAAGATTGATTGTGCAATTGATTGTGCAAGAGGTGGGAGACTGCTAGCACTTCGAAGCCGTTAGCCACTGTTCAGGAGCGAACTTGCTAATCTTGGAGATTGAAAGGGAGGAGTGAATTATTGAAGAGGGGTGAAGGGCTTAGGAATTTTGTTTCTGTTGTCCGAAGACATGGGATAGAGCCTAGATCGAGATATGACAGAATATGCTAGGAGCCCATTGCAAATAATATGCAATGAGTTCCCACAAAAGGCATAGAAATTAAGAGACTTTTCTGGAGCGCTAAATAAGAATTTAGGAGTCAAACTATGGCTGTCGGGGGAACATCAGAACAGTAAAAGGAATTGAGTACATAGAACGAATCATGTGGCAGTATTGTAATAGTGAGAGTGCAAAGGAGTTAATAGGATTATGGAAGGAAATATTATGAGGAACGAAAGGCAAATAAAGAAGTTAGGAGAATGACAAGTTGGGGGAAAAAACTATTTCAAAACTTGGAATAGAACTGAACGAAGGTGAAGTAGATTGACCTCCAGGCAGTAGGAAGGAACGGGGTAGAGATGAAGGAAAGCACAAGGAACGGGGAAGAGGTAGATCTCCTGAAAGAAAACTAGTCCCTGTGAATTTAAAGTTTAGAGATGCGATGGTTAGTGTTGACTTCGAGGGGGAAGAAGATGAATATTTGGAGGAATGGACAAATGTTAAAACAGAAATTTGCAGCTTCCACCATGTTCCTCTTGCGTTCCCCAGGCTTCACTTACAACTTGTATGACTTGTGTCCATAATAAATATCCAGAACCTGCAGAGCCTATAGCACCCCCTGCAGACTCCACGTTAGAGCGTGCTCTACAAACAGCAGCCACTAGAGCACCAGATTATTTGACTCTATACACTCCACCAGTAATAGACCGTCCAGTGGCTCACGGTACCAGGAGTAGAATGAAGAGGTTAGCCCTGGTATTTAAAGAGAAGGAGGATATGATAGATATAGTGCAACCACCACAATATTTTTGCGAGCATGAACCTAGACAATAGGTGCAGGAGTAGGACATTCGGCCCTTCGAGCCAGCACCGCCATTCAATGTGATTATGGCTGATCATCCCCAATCAGTATCCTGTTCCTGCCTTCTCCCCATATCCCATGACTCCTCCGCTATTTTTAAGAGCCTCATCTAGCTCTCTCTTGAAAGCATCCAGAGAACCGGCCTCCACCCCCTGAGGCAGAGAATTCCACAGACTCACCACTCTCTGTGAGAGAAAGTGTTTCCTCATCTCCGTTCTAAATGGTTTACTCCTTATTCTTAAACTGTGGCCCCTGGTTCTGGATACTCCCAACAACGGGAACATATTCCCTGCCTCTAGCGTGTCTAAACCCTTAACAATCTTATATGTTTCAATGAGATATGTGAAGAGAAAGAGGTTAGTTAAAACAAATGTAGGTCCCTTGCAGTCAGAAACAGGTGAGTTGATCATGGGGAACAAGGATATGGCGGACCAATTGAATAACTACTTTGGTTCCGTCTTCACTAAGGAAGACATAAGTAATCTGCCGGAAATAGCAGGGGACTGTGGGTCAAAGGAGGAATTGAGTGAAATCCAGGTCAGTCGGGAAGTGGTGTTGGGTAAATTGAATAGATTAAAGGCCGATAAATCCCCAGGGCCAGATAGGCTGCATCCCAGAGTACTTAAGGAAGTAGCTCAGGAAATAGTGGATGCATTAGTGATAATCTTTCAAAACTCTTTAGATTCTGGAGTAGTTCCTGAGGATTGGCGGGTAGCAAATGTAACCCCTCTTTTTAAGAAGGGAGGGAGAGAGAAAACGGGGAATTACAGACCAGTTAGTCTAACATCGGTAGTGGGGAAACTGCTAGAGTCAGTTATTAAAGATGGGATAGCAGCACATTTGGAAAGTGGTGAAATCATTGGACAAAGTCAGCATGGATTTACGAAAGGTAAATCATGTCTGACGAATCTTGTGGAATTTTTCGAGGATGTAACTAGTAGCGTGGATAAGGGAGAACCAGTGGATGTGGTATATCTGGACTTCCAGAAGGCTTTCGACAAGGTCCCACATAAGAGATTAGTATACAAACTTAAAGCATACGGTATTAGGGGTTCAGTATTGATGTGGATAGGGAACTGGCTGGCAAACAGGAAGCAAAGAGTAGGAGTAAACGGGTCCTTTTCACAATGGCAGGCAGTGACTAGTGGGGTACCGCAGGGCTCAGTGCTGGGACCCCAGCTATTTACAATATATATTAATGATCTGGATGAGGGAATTGAAGGCAATATCTCCAAGTTTGCGGATGACACTAAGCTGGGGGGCAGTGTTCGCTGTGAGGAGGATGCTAGGAGACTGCAAGGTGACTTGGATAGGCTGGGTGAGTGGGCAAATGTTTGGCAGATGCAGTATAATGTGGATAAATGTGAGGTTATCCACTTTGGTGGCAAAAACAGGAAAGCAGACTATTATTTAAATGGTGGCCGATTAGGAAAAGGGGAGATGCAGCGAGACCTGGGTGTCATGGTACACCAGTCATTGAAAGTAGGCATGCAGGTGCAGCAGGCAGTGAAAAAAGCGAATGGTATGTTAGCTTTCATAGCAAAAGGATTTGAGTACAGGAGCAGGGAGGTTCTACTTCAGTTGCACAGGGTCTTGGTGAGACCACACCTGGAGTATTGCGTACAGTTTTGGTCTCCAAATCTGAGGAAGGACATTATTGCCATAGAGGGAGTGCAGAGAAGGTTCACCAGACTGATTCCTGGGATGTCAGGACTGTCTTATGAAGAAAGACTGGATAGACTCGGTTTATACTCTCTGGAATTTAGGAGATTGAGAGGGGATCTTATAGAAACCTACAAAATTCTTAAGGGGTTGGACAGGCTAGATGCAGGAAGATTGTTCCCGATGTTGGGGAAGTCCAGGACAAGGGGTCACAGCTTAAGGATAAGGGGGAAATCCTTTAAGACCGAGATGAGAAAGACTTTTTTCACACAGAGAGTGGTGAGTCTCTGGAACTCTCTGCCACAGAGGGTAGTTGAGGCCAGTTCATTGGCTATATTTAAGAGTGAGTTGGATGTGGCCCTTGCGGCTAAGGGGATCAGAGGGTATGGTGAGAAGGCAGGTACGGGATACTGAGTTGGATGATCAGCCATGATCATATTGAATGGCGGTGCAGGCTCGAAGGGCTGAATGGCCTACTCCTGCACCTAATTTCTATGTTTCTATGTTTCTATGAGATATCCTCTCATCCTTCTAAACTCCAGAGTGTACAAGCCCAACTGCTCCATTCTCTCAGCATATGACAGTCCCGCCATCCCGGGAATTAACCTTGTAAACCTACGCTGCACTCCCTCAATAGCAAGAATGTCCTTCCTCAAATTAGGGGGCCAAAACTGCACACAATATTCCAGATGTGGTCTCACTAGGGCTATGTACAACTGCGGAAGGACCTATTTGCTCCTGTATTCGATCCCTCTTGTTATAAAGGCATACATGCCATTCGCTTTCTTCACTGCCTGCTGTACCTGCATGCTTACTTTCCTAGACTGATGTACAAGGACCCCCAGATCCCGTCGTACTTCCCCTTTTCCCAACTTGACGCCATTTAGATAGTAATCTGCCTTCCTGTTTTTGCTACCAAAGCGGATAGCCTCACATTTATCCGCATTAAATTTCATCTGCCATGCATCAGCTCACTCCCCCAACCTGTCCAAGTCACCCTGCATTCTCATAGCATCCTCCTCATAGTTCACACTGCCACCCAGCTTTGTGAACTTAGTATTTGAAAATGGCTTATGGGATATAGTTAAAAATAATTGGAAATCTGATTGTTGACTTGGCATCTTTTCTTGTCTCACCCATAGGAGAACATTTTGGAGATGGGACGGGACTGTTTAGTGACTATCAGGAAAAGGACGGACCCTAGTAGATATCAGAAATTACGGTGGATTTAAAAATGAAAGAAATGCCCTGGGAACGTAAGGGGGTGGTGTAGAATGATGAGGTAGACTGAAAGTTTGAATCACAAGTTCCCCTCGGAGAGGTCATTACTAACCATCCAGAAAGTTACGCAGTGGTAGGAGGAGACTAGTTATAAGGAAGAATCCTCATTGTCTCATACTAGAAAAGAGTTGCGTTGGATTGGGAGAAGTACCAGAGGAGTGGGTACATGTTGTCAGAGTCGATATATTTGACCGGTGGATCGAAATTTATCCAACCCTTGATAATAAAGCGGCTGCTATTATCAAGGAGTAAAGAAAATTGTCCCTAGATTTGGCATCCTTATTTGGCTTGATTTTAAATAATGGTCCACAACATATTGAAATAAATTGATGAAAATTATATGAGCAGCTGGGAATTCCACAGCAATTGAATTGAGTTGTGATTATGGACCACAAGCTGTGGACTGAAGAGGGACAAGACAGACCCTGAAACTCAAAATAGTAAATTAAAGGCTGAGACTGAATTTAGCTGAATTAAAGCATTTTCCATGGTTATTTTAAGTAAGAGTCACGCCTGTATGAAAATCTGGACTGAACCCAGCTGAAATTCATATGAGAAACCTTCATTAAGAGTACATTGGAAAACAGCATTTGACTGCGGAGATCACTGACCACAGTTTAGCTCGGATCATAGTGTGGGAAGGATTGTATCATAGAGTAGGAGCAGTGTACAGGGAGAGGCCTTCTGTTGACAGTGGATGAAAGGAATGCATGCGTATATCTCCACCACTGTAAAAGTATCAGTGAAAGTATGGATTGCTAACTTATTTCATCCCAGGTTTTCTTCGGAACTCCATTCACTATAATGGATCAAGCACAGATCAACTATCAAGATTGATGGATGGGAAACATGCCCACAAAAACCCAAGAGATGAAGACTCATCAGATGGGAATCATAAAGCTACGCCCACAAAAACTCGGGAAGCTTGACGAAGTTCTGGGGAAAATACATCAACATCTTTTTGTTAGAACATTTGTTAGAGTGAAGCAATCGTCATTGTATTTTAGGGTTATCATTAACGATGAGGGTTATCATAAATGATAAAATGGGGGGAATGTTAATATTGACCAAATTAAAGACACCATCAAATGGAGGATCCCTGCATTTGTCAGCATTGCTTAACCTTTGTCAGTGGAAATTCACAGGTTGTGGATGGTGCCGACCAGTCTGAGCATCAGATTGATATGTAGGGATGAAGGATCCAGGTGTTCTCCTCATTCCCCCTTAATTGATAAAATGTATAAAAACTCTGCAAACAAACTTAAATGATTACTGCAAATTAATTGTAAATAGTGTAAATAATGTTGGGAGACAGTTACCCTGCTGTTTGTTGATTGGCCAAAGTGTTAAGCCCTGGCAGGTTTGTTTGAGTTCCAGGGTAAATGTTGCATTATTCTGTTAAGTTAGCTTCCTTCCAGAAGCTTCTCCCAGAAACAGTGTATGGGAGACTCTGTTACTGGTTTGGGGAACTGGCAATAATATACTGACGTAATTACTATGTTTGATTGGATTGTAAAGAGACCACCCCTATGTAGTTCGGCCCCTCAAGGTTCGTGGACCTATAAAAGGTGGCTCCATCGTAGATCGAGGTCGATCTTCTGGAAGTGCGCTTGGGACTGCGTGACCTTTTGGAGTGTTTCTGCTTGCAAGAGGCTGAAGGGCTTGGCCAGGCAGAGACAAGGATCTAACCCGCGGTGGTTTAGGTATCGTATAGGGGAATTTGCTGTTCAATCTAAAAATAAAGATTAGTTGTTCCAGTGCTTGTCAGTGTTTTGACATTATAACATATTCATAACAAGAGGATTTCAGTATAGGAGTAAAGAGGTTCTTCTGAAGTTGTATAGGGCTCTGGTGAGACCACATCTGGAGTGTTGTGTACAGTTATGTCTCCCAATTTGAGGAAGGACATCCTTATGATTGAGGCATGGCAGCGTAGGTCACGAGATTGATCCCTGGGATGCGGGACTGTCGTATGAGGAAAGATTGAAAAGACTAGGCTTGTATTCACTAGAGTTTAGAAGGATGAGGGGGGGAAGGTTCTTATAGAAACATATAAAATTATAAAAGGACTGGACAAGCTAGATACAGGATCAATGTTCCCAATGTTGGGTGAGTCCAGAACCAGGGGCTACAGTCTTAGAATAAAGGGGAGGTCATTTAAGACTGAGGTGAGAAAAAACTTTTTCACCCAGAGAGTTGTGAATTTATGGAATTCCCTGCCACAGAGGGCAGTGGAGGCCAAATCACTGGATGGATTTAAGAGAGAGTTGGATAGAGCTCTAGGGGCTAGTGGAGTCAAGGGATATGGGGAGAAGGCAGTCATGGGTTATTGATAGGGGACGATCAGCCATGATCACAATGAATGGCGGTGCTGGCTTGAAGGGCCGAATGGCCTCCTGCTGCACCTATTTTCCATGTTTCTTGAACATTTCTAACTTCAAGTAACTCTTGCTTTCCCTCTCTCTCCATCCCTCCACTTCCTAGTTCTCCGACCAGTCTGACTTTGATATCTGACTTTGATGTCACCTTATCCTAGCTAACAATGATCTAATCTACATTTCCTTGTTCACCGTACACTTTGATGTCTCGTTTTCACACCTTACATTTCCTTATCTCTGTGTCTCCCTCTCGCCTGACTCTGAAAAAGTCACCCACTCCTTCTATCCAGAGATGCTGCCTGCCCCACTGAGTTACTCCAGCATTGTGTCTCTCTGATTCATGATATCCTTGCCAATTCCATCAACAGTGACACACAGAGGCTGCAATGTGCACCAACTACAAAATGCACTGTAGTTACCCATCCGGTAGCCTCCAATCCCTCCACCACCACCTGCAGCCTCGCTAGCGTAGAAATAGAACATAGAGCAGTACAGCACAGAAGCAGACCCTTCGGCCCGCAATGTCTATGCCAAACATTATGCAAGTTAAACAAATCTATATATCTTTCCATTCTCTGCATATCCATGTGCCTATCTAAACGTCTCATAAGCTACTATCATATCTGCTTCAACACCAGCCTCTCAGCATGTCCCAGGCTCCCTGTACATCTCCTTTAAATGTTGCTCCTCTCACCTTAAAGCTTTGCCCTCTAATTAGTTTAGTTTAGTTTAGTTTGGAGATACAACGGGGAAGCAGGCCCTTTGGCCCACCGAGTCTGCACCGACCACCAATCCCTTAACACTACCCTGAACACACTTGGGACAATTTTACATTTATAAACAAGCCAATTAACCTACAAAGCTGTACATCTTTGGAGTGTGCCATGGGAAGAACGTACAAACTCCGCACAGACAGCACCCATAGTTGGGATGGAAGCCGGGTCTCTGGCGTTGTAAGGCAGTAGCTCTACTGCTAGGCCACCATGCTGCCCTTATCTTTGATATTTCCTCTCTGGGATAAAGGTACTGACTGTCTATCCTAACTATGCGTCTCATAATTTTACAAACAGAATCATAGAATATAGGTGCAGGAGCAGGCCATTCGGCCCTTTGAGCCTGCACCGCCATTCAATATGATCATGGCTGATCATCCAACTCAGTATCCTGTACCTGCCTTCTCTCCATACCCCCTGATCCCTTTAGCCACTAGGGCCACATCTAGCTCCCTCTTAAATATAGCCAATGAACTGGCCTCAACTACCTTCTGTGGCAGAGAATTCCACAGACTCACCACTCTCTGTGTGAAAAAAGATCTTCTCATCTCGGTCCTAAAAGACTTCCCCCTTATCCTTAAACTTCTAATAGGGTCTCCCCACAAACTCTGCCATTCTAGCAAAAACAATCCAAGTTTGTCCCTCTCCTTATAGCTAAAACCCTCTAATCCAAGCAGCATTCTGGTAAACCTCTTCTGCACCCTCTCCAAAGCTTCCACTCCCTTCCTGTAATGGGGCGACCAGAACCTCACACAATACTCTAAACGCGGCCTAACCAAAGTGCCTACAAAGCTGCAAGATGACTTCCTGATTCTTGTATTCAATGCCCCAACCGATGAACAGAAAGCATACTGTTTACCCATATTTACTCCTCTGTCTACTTGTGCTCCCACTTTCAGGGAGCTATGGACTTGGACCACACATGGTTTTGGAAATGTATTGATGTTCATTCCCCATTTCTGGGTCTTAATCCTTTCCCCTTTCCCCTCCCCCTCTCTTCCCACAGCATGGGAGTTCCCTCACCAGGACCACAACTGTTCAAGAAGGGAGCTCTCCAGCTCCTTTGCAAGGGCAATTGTTTGATGGAAAGACACAGCACAGAAACAGGCCCTTCGCCATCCATTCATTGCATTATTATAAAAAAAGAACTTTAACTTCGGAATTAAAACTTCATTTATTTTAGATCACATTCTCAAAAATAATCTGATATCTCAAATTTTAATTCAAGTAATGAAGATTATTAAAAAATAACATTTGACTTTAAAAATACTCTAATTTTATTGCAGCACTAACCTGACAACTGCAGTTTTGAAAGAGCGTCTGTGATCTATCAGTCGTTTCCTTCGGCCATTTGGGATGTGGACGTGATTGTAAGCTGGACACAAATTCTGGAGCAACTCTGTGGGACAGGCAGCATCTCTGGAGAGAGGTGCTGCCTGTCCCGCTGAGTTAATCCAGCATTTTGTGACTATCTTCTTCGATTTAAACCAGCATCTGAGGTTCTTTGCTACACTTATTGTGAGCTGTTCTCACTTGGGGAAGTCACACTAAACCTGTCTACTGGGGGGGAGCTCCCTGGAGGGGCAATGTTAGCAAGATGAGGGGTAACACAGCAGAGATCTGCTCACATCCAGAGTTTAGTTTAGTTTAGAGATACAGCGTGGAAACAGGCCCTTTGGCCCACCGATTCCGCATCGACCAGCGATCCCGATACATTAACACTACGCTATACACACTAGGGACAAGTTTACAATTTTACCGAAGCCAATTAAACTACAAACCTGTACGTCTTTGGAGTGTGGGAGGAAACCGAAGATCTGGGAGGAAAACCGTACTCGGGATCAAACCCGGGTCTCCAGCGCTACAAGCGCTGTAAGGCAGTAACTACCACTGCGCCAGCGTGCTGCCCTCTGGTTCATTGAACCTGAGCAAGTCCGACTGCATGGTAGAACCTCATGTGGGTCGATCGGAGAACATAGGGGCAACCTGAATAGGAACGTGAGGGGCAACTTTTTTCGACAAAGGGTGGTAGGTGTATGGAGGAAGAAATTGAGACAAGTACTATCACAATGTTTAAAAAAGATTTGGACAGATAAATAGATTGGACAGGGTTAGAGGGTTATGGGTGAAATGCAAGCAGGTGGGACTAGTGTAGATGGGACACAAAAGGCTGAAGAAACTCAGCGGGTGCAGCAGCATCTAAGGAGCGAAGGAGATAGGCGACGTTTCGGGTCGAGACCCTTCTTCAGACTGGTCAGGGATCAGGGAAACGAGAGATATACATGTAGATGGGACATGTTGGTTGGCAGAGGCAAGTTGGGGTGAACGGCGTGTTTCCATGTTGTATGACTCTATGACTATGACCATGTATTATCACGGCTGGCGTATGTTACTCCCCTCCCATTATCACACTGGGTGTGAGAGAGGCCACCCCCCCCACTCTATATCACACCTGGCCCAAGAGACCCTTCCATTCATGACATGTGAGCTTGGGCAGTCGTTCCTTGCTTCACAGCTGCCCCGCGTTGTTCCCCTCACTCTACCACATCTTGCTGCCACAGCCCCGCCTGGTATCACGGCTGGCCCGTGAGTCGCTGAGGTTGTGCACCCTTCAGGGGTACAGGGGCAGCGATACATTGTGCACGGGGTATATAATGACCAGTAAAAGCACCAGCGCAAGGTTGATCACAGTTTGAAACACACTTTCACATCTTGGTCTCATTGACCTCATTGACCTGCATCGTCAGGTTGTCATAGGACCTCGTCACATTGCCCTTCATCTCCTTCTCAGTCTCCAGGCAGTATGCGCAGTGAGGGGTGTCCACCTGCACTGTCTTGCCAAAGTTGGAGAAATCAACCCTATATTTCCCCTCCTTGGATTTGGAGACAATGGGTGCAAAACGGTAGCCCCAGAACACTTCCTCTGGGATGTAGGAGGTCCGGACCTGGCATGTGGCACTGGTGGCTTCTATCGTGCCATCTAGGAAGACCACCAGCTCAATATCCTGCTCCTTGATGGTCTCGGCGGACATCTCGTAGAAGGGGCTGCTTTTATCAATGATGTGGTAGATGGTGAGCGGGGAGATGAAGAACAGGTTCTCATTCCCAGCGTCGACTACAAAGTCGATGTTGACCTGGTCCATGATGATGGTCTCGCCCTCCAGCGTCACCGTGGTTTTCAACAGTTTGCCATAGATGTGGCTGCCGATTAGCAGGCTCTTCCGGAGGTTGGCCACTCGGATGAGGAGGCAGAGCTTGCCCCCGCGTTTGCTGATCACGGCGCTCTTGCTGAAGGTGATGGTCTTGGCCCGCTTCTTGGGCCGGGAGATCTTGGCCAGGATCGCGCCGCACATGAAGGAGTTCACGATGACGCCCAGGATGGACTGAGCCACCAGCAGGAAGATCGCCTCGCCGCACTGCTCCGTCACACATCGGAAGCCGTAACCGATGGTGACCTGAGTCTCAAGCGAGAAGAGAAAGGCACTAGTCAACCCATTGATGTTCTGCACACAAGGAATGTGGTTGAGAGAAGGGGTGAATTCTGGCAGATCCCTGTGCACGTAAGCCACAGCATACCACAGCAAGCCAAAGAGAAACCAACTGCCTAGAAACGCGGTGATGAAGATGGCCATCTGGTACCTCCACTTGAGATCAAGAACCGTTGTCCAAATATCCACAAGGAAGCCAACCTTTGAATGCTCCCTCACATTTCCAAACTCTATGTTACACCTTCCATCCTTGGAGACCAGCCGAGCCCTCCGGCCATCACGCCCTGACCGGTTTCTGGAGAATCTCCCGCGGAGGTAGTTGAACATGACGTGGGGAGATATCCGTTAATCTGCGAAGACAATGCCAACAAACGTGTTAAACCCATTATTCACACCCCAGTGATCTCAGAGTACATTCCATACACTTTGCGGCCATTAAACTGGGGCCGAAACTAGATTTTATCACGTCTCCTGAAATTACAACCCGCGCCAGTATTTTTATTAAACGCTTGACTTCGAGAAAAGTGGCCTGCTGAAAGTGCCCGCAAATACTTCAAACAATAACTGGTTACATATTGGGACAAATCAGACCAACGCCAGTTAATGGTCAACCAGAAGTTAACGCCAAGGTGACAAATGAGGAAGATAAAAGAAGGGAAAGTTCCTCCAGGACATTTTTCATCCTTGAAGCTAAGTGTGAAGGTTACACATCGAGGTAAGGACCCACGCCACCAAGTTACAAGATTGCGATCAGTGGGACCGAGCAGATACCGAGAGCCACTTCCCCGAACCCTTGCGTTCTGTCCACCATTTGGATCACCATTTTAACTCCGCTTTCCATTTCGATCTTTCCTGGGCCTCCTCCACTGCCAGAGTGAGGCCACACACAAATTGGAAGAACAGCACCTGTTCCGTTTGTATTGAACGTTGTATTCTAGTTTCAAGTAAAACCCCCGAACATCTCTCTATTTTGCCCGCCTCCACCCCCACCCCAGTGCGTACACATTTCAGCTAATTCCCCCCACTATCCTTCTCACCTACCCAGTTGCCCAATGCCTTCTTTCACCTTTCTTTCCTCTTTCCTCTTTCCTCTTTCCTCTGCACCATCATCGTTCCTTGCCTCTCTTCAACCCCTCTTCACCTGCTTCCACCAGTCACTTGCCAGACCTTGCCCTGCCTCGTCCCCTCACCTCTTTGACCAGCTATCTCCCTATTGCTTCATCAGTCCGAGGAAGGGTCCCAACCCAAACCGTCATCTGTCCATTTCCCACACAGATGCTGCCTGATCTGCAAACTTCCTCCAGCAGTTTGCTTTTTGCTTGAGATTCCAGTATCTGCATTCTCTTTCTCTCTAGTCCCTCGTTTAGCTTGGAAAGAGAGAAGACGGTGGCACGGTGGCGCAGTGGTAGAGTTGATGCCTTTCAGCATTTGCAGTGCACCTGTGTTCGATCCTGACTACTGCTGCTTATCTGTATGGAGTTTGCATGCCCTCCCCGTGACCTTCCGTTTCCTCCCACATCAATGTAAAATTGTCCCTAGTGTGTAGGATCGTGCGAGTGTGCAGAGATCACTGGTAGATGCGGACTCGATGGGCCGAAGGGCCTGTTTCCGCACTGTATCACTAAACTAAACTAAACTAAGGCCTTGCATATAATAATGAGTAAGTATGGTCCGAAATTCTCCTAAAGAAGAGGAATTATTTTTGCAATTTAGAAAATATAGCAGACAATGTTCATGCAGCAAACAGCCATAGACATTTATCCGATAATCAGCATGTAATGGGGGTCCAGGAAAGAGCATTCACGTCGCGGCACTGTTTCCACCAATCTTTCCACCACTACGCACAAGAAGCGACAAGACGGACACCATTGTACGCAGATGCCGAGAAGTGTGTTCAGCTCTGGATTATGTGTGGACTCGATAAGAAGAAGCATGTAATCAGCATATACCACAGGGTGGCGCCCACAATGGCTGTCTTGTCCCTTCTCTGTTTTTACTATTTTACCTATGTCTTGAATGGTTGTTTCAATGTCTCTCAGTATGTTTTATGTGGGGGGTGCGGGGGGGAACTTTTTCCAGTCACTTACCTTGACAGGAGATGCGTTTTTCTCCTTCGCATCCGTACACTAGTTCTATCCCACACATTAGCGAGGTAAGTCAAGAGTCAAGGGTGTCTTATTCTCTCATGTCCCAGTTAGAACAATGAAATCCTTACTTGCAGCAGCACAACAGAATATGTAAACATAGTACTCTGTAAATAACGTTGTAAACGAGAAAAAACGGTGTACATTTATATATGAATGTATAACTATATAAATATATATGTGTCTGTGTGTATATAATATATATACCCACACACACACACAATTTCCCTCCTGGGATTATTAAAGTTCTATCGTATAGTATCGTGTGTGTAGGAAGGAACTGCAGATGCTGGTTCAAACTGAAGAGAGACACAAAAAGCTGGAGTAACTCAACAGATCAGACAGAATCTCTGGACAAAAGGAAAATATTACGTTTTGGGTTGGGTCTGAAATAGGTTCCTGCACACCTTTGGAATGTGGAAGGAACAAGAGCACCCGGAGAAAACCCATGCGATCAAAGGGAAAAGGAGCAAACTCCATACAGACAGCACCCATATTCAGGATCAATTCCGGGTCTCTGGCACTTTTAGGCAGCAACATTATGGCCAATGTACTGCCCCATAGTCTCGAACTTAATTAAAACATACAGTAGCTGTAAAGGGGAACATAGCATCACTTGGAGATTTAAAACTGAAAATGGATATTTTCATTTTTTTAGTAACCAAAGTTATCAACATGTAACTTTTTGTGTGTTGGAAAATAAAATATAGTGGCACAGCTGGTGGACTTGCTGCCTCACACGCCAGAGATCTGTGTTCGATCCTGTCCTCGGGCACTGTCCGTGTTGAATTTGCACATTCTCCCTGCAAGCGTGTGGGTTTCCTCCCACATCCCAAAGACACATTGGCTTTGTAGGTTAACTTGTCTGTAAAATTGTCCCTAATGTGTAGGGAGTGGGTGAGGAAAGTGGGATAACGGAACTTGTGTGAATGGGTAGACAAAAATGCTGGAGAAACTCAGCGGGTGAGGCAGCATCTATGGAGTGAAGGAAATAGGCGACGTTTCGGGTCGAGACCCTTCTTCAGACTGATGTGAGGGTGGGGGGGACGGGAAGAAGAAAGGAAGAGGCGGAGACAGTGGGCTGAGGGAGAGCTGGGAAGGGGAGGAGAAAGCAGGGATTACCTGAAAATGAAGAAGTCAAGGTTCATACCGCTGGGGTGTAAACTGCCCAAGCACAATATGAGGTGCTGCTCCTCCAATTTAAGGTGAGCCTCACTTTGGACATGGATGAGGCCCAGGACAGAAAGCTCAGATTCGGAATGGGAGAGGGAGTTGAAGTGCTGAGCCATCAGGAAATCAGGTTGGTTATTGCGGACGAGCGGAGGTATTGGGCGAAGCAATCGCCAAGCCTACGCTTAGTCTCACCGATGTAGAGCAGCTGACACCTAGAGCAGTGGATGCAATAGGTGAGGTTGGAGGAGGTGAAGCGACAAGTGTAGCATTTCCTCTGCCACACCTGGAAAGACTGCTTGGGTCCTTGAATGGAGTCAAGGGGGGAGGTAAAGCGACAAGTGTAGCATTTCCTGCAGTTGCAAGGGAAAGTGCCAGGAGAGGGGGTGGTTTGGGTGGGAAGGGACAAATTGACCAGGGAGTTACGGAGGGAGCGGTCTCTGCAGAAAGCCAACAGGGGAGGAGATGGGAAGATGTGGCCAGTGGTGGGATCCCATTGGTAGCCAAAAAACTGGAGAAAATCAGCAGGTAAGGCAGTATCTATGGAGCGAAGGAATAGACAACATTTCGGGTCGAGACCCTTCTTCAGATTAATGTCAGGAGAATCATAGTCAGAGAGGAGAGAAACAAGCTGTTCAGCCCAACTACCCACACGACCAACATGCCCCATCTGTGCTAGCCCCACCTGCCTGCGTTTGGCCCATTTGGCCTCTTAACCTTAGAAAGACACAAAACGCTGGAGCACCTCTACAGGTCAGGCAGCATCCCTGGAGACCATGGATGGGTAACGTTTCGGGTCGAGACCCTTTTTCAGACTGAAGAAACCTTTCAATCTTTCAATCTTCGATCCTCTAAACCTATCCCATCTCTGTGAATGCAGCTTGAGAAATACGTTCCTCTCTGAGATTGATGGAGTTATTTTGAATAAATGTCAACTTTTATTTGTAATAAATCTTGACTCTTCATAGATGCCAACAGGACAGCGTGAGCCCTTCCCTCCTCCCGAGCTGGGAAATCTGCTTCCAGTGTGAGCCGTGATAGACCTTTACACTCATGGCATCCTGCCAAGTTGATGGGGGCATCAGCTCTCTGGGGAAAGGCATCCTTATCTGTTAGTTTTACTCATTTAGGTTGACATTTTAGTTGACATTTGGTGCACGATTGTGCTCTAAGGCTGTATAATCATAAAGAAAAAGAAGAATATTATTCATGTGTTTATGAATATTTTTGATTTCAGTGGCCACGAGCATTACCGACTGCTTGTCCCAGTGACAGGGGATGGAGGCTGGGGTTGACCGGCTATCAAAGCCATCGTGTGAGAGCAACCACTTGTGCAGTGCTCGGCTGGGCTGTCGTGGAGTGGGTTCGACATAGAACACAGGACACAGGACACAGGACACTCTACCGGGCCACACTGCAACACCCAGCAAGACTCTTGGGATGGGCGGGCAGCAAGCTTGGGCCAAAGCAAAACCCCCCCCCCCCCCCGGCATATTCATGAGATGAGTGTGTGAACTAATTGCAGAAACATGTATAATGGCACACACACACGGCCCTAGTGTATTTATAATGGCATACACAAATAAAACACACACACACTCGTGCACACACACACAAACAGTCCAGGTATTTATAATGACACACACACACTCACACATGGGCCTGGTATTCATGCACACATACACATGCAAACACACACACATGCACGCACAGAC
Organism: Okamejei kenojei; assembly: GCA_035221665.1. Lineage (NCBI taxonomy): Eukaryota > Metazoa > Chordata > Chondrichthyes > Rajiformes > Rajidae > Okamejei > Okamejei kenojei. The sequence goes on from CM069159.1 coordinate 11,579,281, forward strand.
ACTCACACATACACACATACACAAGTACTCACGCAAGCACACGTGCACACACACACACACCACACACACACACACACACACACACACACACACACACACACACACACACACACACACACACACACACACACACACACACACACACACACACACACACACACACACACTGTGAATGGCTCAATTGTAATCATGTATTGACTTTCCGCTGACTGGTTAGCACGTAACAATAGGTTTTCACTGTACCTCAGTACACGTGACAATAAACTAAACTAAACTGAACTGATCGTTCCCATAGGCAGGATGTACATGCATAGCGGGGATGTGGCAAATATTGACCAGATGTTCACGCGGTGAGTGGACTTCCCCATCAGTCACCAGAGGTTGGAAGCACGAGAGGAGGTCGTACCAAAGCTTGAATAACTCTGACATTGTTCAACCGGTTGAATGCAGGGAGGGCGTTTTCTCCACTCGAGGCGTCTGGAGCCAAAGGGTATCACCGATGAATAAGGGGTCGGCAGAGATGAGGAGAAATGGCTTCATAGGAGTCTTAGAGTCATACTGCATGGAAACAATCTCTTCGACCCAACGTACCTATGCCGACCAAGATGCCTGCATTTGACTCCTATCCCTCTAAACCCTTCCTAAACCTACCTGTCCAATTGTCTTTTAAATTCCTGCCTTAACCACCTCCTCTGGCAGCTTGTTCAATATACCCACCACCCTCTGTGTGAAAAAGTTGTCACTCAGGTTTCTATTGAATCTTTCACCTCTCTTCTTAAACCAGGGTCCTCTGGTTCTTGATTCTCCTACACAAAAGAGTGCATTTACCCTATCTATTTTTCTCATAATCTTCTGCACTCTGTAAAGATCATCCCTCATCCTCCTGAGCTCCAATGAATAAAGTCCTAGCCTGCTCAACCCCTCCCTTTTGCTCAGGCCCTCGAGTTCTGGCAACATCCTCATGAACTTTCTCTGCACCCTTTCTGGCTTAACAACTGCGTTCCTACAACATGGTGACCACAACTGAACACGAAACTCCAAAATGTGGCCTCACCAATGTCCTGTGCAACTGTGACATGACCTCCTATGTTCAATACTCTGATTAATGAAGTCCAATGCGCCAAAAGACTTCTTGACCACCCAATCCACCTATGATGCCACTTTCAAGGAACTACGTTCCCGCATTTCCATATCCCTCTGCTCTATGACGTTCCCCAGAGCCCTGCCATTCACTGTGTAGGTCCTGCCCTGGATAGACTTACCAAAACGCAACACCTCGCACTTATTCAGCCCCCCCCCCCCCCCCCCCCCAACCAATGGAGATTCTGCTGCAATTTCTAACGACCCTCTTCACTATCTGCAACACTGCCCACTGTCATCTATAGCAATTATTTGGATGAGAATGTATAAGGCAGATTAGTAAGTTTGCAGATGACAAGAAAGTGAAAACAGCAATGGTGCATCTACCCTCTCTATTCCCCTCATGAACTTATACACCACTGTAAGATCACCCCTCATCCTCCTGCCCTAAAGGAATAAAGTCCTAATCTGGTCAACCCCTCGCTACAGCTCAACCCCTCGAGTCCTGGCAACGTCCTTGTCAATGTTCTCTGCACTCTTTCCTACTGCAGGGTGACCACATTTGAACACAATACTCCAAATATGGCCTTACCAACGTCTTGTACGACCATAACATAGCATCCCAAGTTCCACACTCAACACCCTGACTGGTGAAGTGTTACGAAAGCCTTCTTGACCACCCTATCTACCCGTGATACTACTTTCAAGGAACTGTGCACCTGCACTATCTAGATCCCGCTGCCCTACAGCACTCCCCTGAGCCCTGCCATTCACTTTGAATGTTCACCAGTGTTAAATGATGATTCATATTTCTCAGATAGGGCATCTGCAATTTCTTCTCCAGTTTCCCACAGTGTCCTTGGATATATTTGATCAGGCTCTGGAGATTTGTCTACATTCATATGCCTTACAATGTTCAACATCCTCTTGACTGTAAGCTCGTTTATTTCCATTAACTACCCCCAGTTCCCCTGTCTTTGTGTCTTTCTCTATGGTAAAAGCAGCAGGGAAATATTCATTGAAGACCTTGCCCATCTCCTGTGGCTCTACACAGAGATGACCACTTCAGTTTCTGAGGGGTTCTGTTCTCTCTCTAGTCACCCTCTTTCCATTAATACACTTGAAAAATCTCTTTGGATTTCCCATAATATTATCTGCCCAACTTTTGCCCTCGTGACTTTCTTCTCCTCAGGTCCCGAAATTCCTCCAGTGATACGCTTGATCCCAGCTGTCTGTACCTGTCCCATGCCTCCTTTTTCCTGACCACAGATTCAATTTCTCCCATCATCCAGGCTTCCTTACTCCCACCTGCCTGACCCTTCACTCTAACAGGAACCTGCATGCCCTGAACTCTTGTCACCGCACTGTTAAATGCATCCCACATTCCGGACGTTCCTTTGCCCGCAAACAACCTGCTCCAATTAACTTCAGCATGGTTCAGTCTAATACCTTGCCTCATTTCTGTATTTTTACTCATAACCCCATCCTGTCTTTATTCGTAACTATTTTAAAGCTATTAGAACAGTGGCCACCGTTCCCAACAGGCTGGACCACGGACACCTCAGTCAATTGCCCGTCCCAATTTCTAAGAGTAGATCAAGCTTTGCTTTCCCATGAAGGGCTCTCTACATGTTGAATGTGATTGACAAATACTACCCTGTCTAAGTCTTTTACACTATGACAGCCCCAATCTATATTGCGAAAGGTAAAATCCTGTATTATCCAAACCTTATTAGTCTTGCAGCTGCCTGCAACCTCCTGGCATATTTGTTCTTCTAATTCCCATTGACTGTTTGGGGGCCTGTAGTACATTCCATTTTTTTATTTCTCAGGATGTTGCGGATTCTTTGGGAATTCTCTCTCCCAGAGCTGTGTTGGCCCAGTCACTGTGTTCCCTCAAAGCGGAGATCAACAGATATCTGGATGATGAAGCAAAATGGGGGAAGTCCAGGAAAACGGTGCTGAGGCCAAAGATCCATCTTGATGTTAGTGATGGTATGTTGGAGCAGGCTTGGAGAGGAGGGGATGGCTCCTCATGCTCTTATGCCCGGCTGTGAAGGAAGGTGAATGTACCTCTCTCTGGATCCAGCGTTGAGTTGTTTGACCATCTAGGCTTAGTGTGACGTGGCTGCAGAAGGGTTGCTCCTCTGGTGTTAGCTGACTACACTAGGAGGAAGCATCCTGACTCACTTCCAATGTCCCCTTCCTGACCCGACCGTCATTCTGCCGACCCAGAGTTGTAAGATATGATTCAAAGGGATTGGAGACTGGTCTCTCAGTGAGTCTCTGACACCGTTGCAGTTGAGCCTGGATGAGGAAGTGAGCCGCATTGACACATCCTTCACAGAGACACACGCAACTTGAAATTTGGATAGACACAAAATGCTGAAGTAACTCAGCGGGACAGGCAGCATCTCTGGAGAGAAGGAACGGGTGACGTTTCTGATCGAGACCTTTTTAAGAAGACCATTCTCCAGAGAGGCTGCCTGTGCCGCTGAGTTACTCCAGCATTTTGTGTCTATCTTGGTTTAAACCAGCATGAGCAGCATTGTGTGCAGATCTGGTGGCCCCTTTACAGGAAGCATGTGGAGGTTTTGGAGAAAGGCGTGTAGAAGAGGATTACCAAAATGCTAATACAAATGAACTGCATACACTGGGTTTATACCAAAGATAGACCCAAAATGCTGGAGTTACTCAGCGGGTCAGGCAGCATCTCTGGAGAAAATAGACAGGTGACATTTCGGCTCGGAACCCTTCTAAAAACCAGGATCGCCATTCATTACCAAAATGCTGCCTGGATTCGAGGGTCTTATAAGTAGGGTTTGAACATATTTCGATTCTTTTCTCTGGAGTGATAGAAGGTGAGGGGAGTTATTGAGAGTAGGGAAAATTCAAACAAGAGGACATGATTTGAGAATTAAGGGACAGAAGTTTAGGGGTAACATGAGGGGGATCTTCTTTACTCAGAGAGTGGTAGCTGTGTGGAATGAGCTTCCAGTGGAAGTGGTGGAGGCAGGTTCGATTTTATCATTTAAAAATAAATTGGATAGGTATATGGACGGGAAAGGAATGGAGGGTTATGGTCTGAGTGCAGGTAGATGGGACTAGGTGAGAGTAAGTGTTCGGCACGGACTAGAAGGGCCGAGATGGCCTGTTTCCGTGCTGTAATTGTTATATGGTTATATGGTTATATAATGGAAGATAATAAAATTAGGAGAGGTATATAGACAGTTAGAACCTTTTTCCCCAGGGTGGAAATGTCAAAGACTAGAGGGCATGACTATCTGGTCAGAGAGGGGAACTTTAACAGAGATTAAAGTGAGAATAGGTGCCTGGAACACGCTGCCTAGGGCTGGTGGTGGAAGCAGATATGATAGTGACATTTTAGAAGCTTTCAGATAGACGTATGAGTGTGCAGTGAGTGAGTGGAGAGATGTGGAACACATGCAGGCAGAGGGGATTAGTTTAAACAGGCATCATGGTCAGCACAGACATCGTGGGCCGAAGGGCCTCTTCATGCTGTACTGTTCTACGTTCTGTTTTATGAACAGGCAAGCAGGTACTCAGTGCCTCCCAGTGATCAACCGTCCAATTTACAGACACAAGAGATGGTGTTTGTGAATGTGTGTGTCTCTCTCCCTCCCTCTCCCTCTCCCTCTCCCTCCCCGTCTCCCGGAGATTTCTAATTTAGGAACAGTAAGCAATGCTGAGAGGATATTACATGGAAGGAACAAGGAGGAAATAAATCATTGCAGAACATCAACTCAGCGGGACAGGCAGCATCTCTGGAGAGAAGGAATGGGTGTCGGTTCGGGTCGAGATACTTCTTCAGTCTGAAGAAGGGTCTCGATCCCGAAACGTCACCCATTCCTTCTCTCCAGAGATGCTGCCAGTCCCGCTGAGTTACTCCAGCTTTTTGTGTCTATCTTCGGTTTAAACCAGCATCTGAAGTTCCTTCTTACACATCGCAGAAGATCAGTTCAGTTAAGTTTATTGTCACATGTACCGAGGTACAGTGAAAAGCGTTTGTTGCGTTCTAACCAGTCAGCAGAAAGGCAATACATCATTACAATAGATCCATTGCAGATACATGATCAAGGGAATGACATTTAGTGCAAGGTAAAGTCAGCAAAGTCCAATCAAGAATAGTCTGAGGGTCGCCAAAGAGGTAGAAGATTCATTCCTACCTACTGCAGAGGTCCTGTCGTTGGCCTGGTCCTTTCCCGGGGCTGTGCCAGTGTACAAGGCACGTAGCTGGGTGGAAACTATGGGTTTACTCAGCTGCGTACGTTCTAATCCAGGGCACATGCCACAGTTTAAGTGGCGAGAGCACAGAGAGCCCTGTCAGAAAGGAGAATGTGTCAGCTCCAACCCATTGCACGGATTTCTTGAACAACCTACATTGTTTATTGCCTTGGTTAGGATTAAACAAAGTGATTAAAAACGGATTAAGATGACATAAACACATTGGGTGCAACCCACCTGAAATGGCCCCCGAACCTGCCCTTCTGCTCCGAGGTAAGACCACCTTGTTCCCCATACTCCTGCTGTGTGCTGACCCCACTTGCCTGGACACAGGTCATGCTCCTGACCCACTGCTTCACACTCAAGGACTGTCCCCTTTACCAGCTAACCTTTAAAGTAAACACCCGTCAGATGAATGAATTTCGCCAACAAATCCTGCACAAACTCCAGAGGACTTTACGCGGTGGGATGCCAATATCTCAGACCCAAATCTCCGCGTGTTTTATTCTGCTAGAGAAGCAACATGTGGGTAATCCCTTCAAACGGCTGTAGTGTCAACGTTGCTGATGGAGGTGAATTATTCAAAATCCAAAGTTCTGGCAGAGGTTGTCAGGGAGATTGCTGATGGCCACAGCCAAGGGTCATGGCTTTCATTAGATGTGTAGGGAAGAACTGCAGATGCTGGTTTAAATTGAAGATCGGAACAAAATGCTGGAGTAACTCAGCGGGACAGGTAGCATCTCCAGAGAAAAGGAATGGGTAATGTTTCGGGTCGAGACCCTTCTTCAGACTGAAGAAGGGTCTCGAACTGAAATGTCACCCATTCCTTTCCAGTGATGCTGCCTGTCCCGCTGAGTTACTCCAGCATTTTGTGTCTACCTTTGCCTTTCATTGGAAATATTTCTAACAGCAAAGCTCCCATAATGAGATGGAATAGGCAGATGCATCGAGGCAGAGATTGGAACGCTCTAACAGACCCATAACTATGCCTGGCTTATGGTCCCAAAGGAGTGGTCTAACCAATACTTTATACTTACTATCATTGCTTGCTTTTTAGAATAATTGCTTGAAGATTTCAAAAAGCAACAATGATAATGAGAAAGTATAAAGTATTGGTTAAACCTCTTACTGAAACAACATTTAGAAGACAATTGGACAGGTACATGGATAGGACAGGTTTAGATGGACATGGTATAACGCGGGTAGGTGAGACTAATGTAGATGGGGTATCTTGGTCCGCATGGGCAAGTTGGGATGGAGGACCTGTTTCCATGCTTTAGGACTCTATGACAATGACTCTTCATGGAAGGCTATTTTAATTCATGTCTAAGGCCAGTGAAATAATGCCATACATGAGAGAATATAGAAATCTAAAAAGGATGGATATATTTGTTGAAACAGGAAATATTTAAAGGAGAGTTAGTATAGATTAGGGCACACTGTGGCATGGTGGCGCAGTGGCAGAGCGCCAGAGAGCCGGGTTCAATCCTGACTACGGGTGCTGTCTGTACGGAGTTTGTACGTTCTCCCCGTGACCTGCGTGGGTTTTCTGCAAATCTTCAGTTTGCCTCCCACACTCCAAAGACGTACAGGTTTGTTCAATTCAATTCAATTCAATCTTTAATTGTCATTGTGCAGTGTACAATACAGAGACAACGAAATGCAGTTGGTCTCTCCGAAGGGCGAACTTACGAATAAACAAGTAATACATATACATATGCAGTGGTGTCCATGCATTTTGCTGGTGATTGGATAGTCCGGGGTGGGGGGGGGGGGGGGGGGGGGGGTGGAGTGAGGGGTGGAGACAGGCAGTCATTGAGGTGCAGCGTTGAGAAGTGCGACAGCCGCAGGGAAGAAGCTGTTCTTGAGCCTGCTGGTCCGGCAGCGGAGGGACCTGTAGCGTCTCCCGGATGGGAGGAGGGTAAACAGTCTATGGTTGGGGTGTGAGCTGTCCCTGGCGATGCTGTGCGCCCTGCGCAGGCATCGTTTACTATGGACAGACTCAATGGAGGGGAGTGAGGAGTCTGTGATGCGTTGGGCGATCTTCACCACCCTCTGCAGAGCTTTCCGGTCGGCAGACAGAGCAGTTACCGTACCATACTGTGATGCAGTTGGTAAGGATGCTCTCGATGGTGCAGCGGTAGAAGTTCACCAGAATCTGGGGAGACAGGTGGACCTTCTTAAGTCTCCTCAGGAGGAAGAGACGCTGGTGAGCCTTCTTGATCAGCGAGGATGTGTTGTGGGTCCAGGAGAGGTCATCGGAGATGTTGACCCCCAGGAACCTGAAGCTGGAGACACGTTCCACCTCCGTCCTGTTGATATGGATGGGGTTGTGCATGCAGCCTCTCGATCTCCTGAGGTCAACAATGAGCTCCTTGGTTTTCTTGGAGTTGAGGGCCAGGTTATTGTCGGCACACCATGCTGTTAGGAGCTGAACCTCCTCCCTGTAGGCCGACTCATCGTTGTTCGCTGATGAGGCCAATCACCGTCGTGTCATCTGCATACTTGATGATGGTGTTGGTACCATGTACAGGTATGCAGTCGTAGGTGAAGAGGGAGTAGAGGAAGGGGCTCAGCACGCAGCCCTGGGGTACGCCAGTGTTCAGGGTTAGCGTAGAAGAGGAGTGGTTCATCTAACCTAACAGACTGTGGTCTGTTGGTTAGAAAGTCCAGTAACCAATTGCAGAGGGAGGGGTTGATGCCCAGGTCATCGAGTTTGGCGATCAATTTCGAGGGGATAATGGTGTTGAATGCTGAGCTGTAGTCGATGAACAGCATTCTCACATAAGTGTTTCTGTTGTCGAGGTGGGAGAGGGCGGAGTGGTGCCGTTGAGATGGCATCCTCCGTGCTCCTGTTCTTGCGGTACGCAAACTGGTAGGGGTCCAGAGTGGGAGGTAGGCAGCATTTGAGGTGTGCCATGACCAGCCTTTCAAAGCACTTGGCGATGATAGGGGTGAGTGCAACTGGGCGGAAGTCGTTGAGGCTCGCCACAGTGGAGTGTTTTGGCACTGGCACGATGGAGGTAGTTTTAAGGCACGTGGGGACAACTGCCTGGGCAAGTGACGGGTTGAAGATGTCAGTCCAGACGTCTGTCAGCTGTGCAGCACAGGTCCTGAGGACGCGCCCGGGAATGCCGTCAGGGCCGGCAGCCTTACGTACATTGATCCTACTCAGTGCCACGTGCACGTCGTAGGGGTTGAGTGTGAGGGGCTGGTGGTCATCGGGGAGCACAGGCTTGATGGCCAACTCTTGGTTGTCCCTTTCAAAGCGGCCATAAAAGTGATTGAGTTCCTCGAGGAAGGATGCGTCGCTGGAAGTGGGGGTGGAGTTGGTGGCTCTGTAGTCAGTGATGGCCTGGATGCCATGCCACATGCGTCGGGGGTCGGAGTTGCTGTCGAAGTGCTCCTCGATCCGCAGCTTGTGGGTTAATTGGCTTGGTATCAATGTAAATTTTCCTTAATGTGTGTGAAGGGTGGTGTTAATGTTGCAGGGATCGCTGATCGGTACGGACTCGGTGGGCCGAAGGGTCTTTTTTTTTGTGCAGTATCTCTAAACTGAACTAAACAGAGGCACTGCTGGTAGAGCTGCTGTCTCACAATGCCAGAGGCCCAGGTTTGATCCTGACCTCCTGCTGTCTGTGTGGAGTTTGCATATTCTCCCTGTGATCACACGGTTTTCTTCCGGGTGCTCCGGTTTCCTCCCACATCCCAAAGATGTGCAGGTTTGTAGGTTAATTGCCGTCTGTGAATTGCCTCAATGTGTAGGGAGTGGATGAGAAAGTGGGATAACATAGAATTAGTGTGAATTAATCGATGGTCAGCATGGACTCAATGGGCCGAAGGGCCTATTCCCATGCTATATCTTTCATTTCATTTTTTAAATTTATGAACAGTTTTCACAAGGCAAATAATGAAGGGAAATAATTATTTTCACTGAAGGTAGACATAAAAAGCTGGAGTAACACAGCGGGTCCGACAGCATCTCTGGAGAAAAGTAATGTGACGTCTCGGGTTGCAACCCTTCTTCAGACAGCGAGTCAGGGGAGAGGGAAATTAGAGATTATAGACAATATAGAGAGATATCGAACAACTGAATGAAAGATATGCAAAAAAGTAACAATGATAAAGGAAACAGGCCATTGTTAGCTGTGGGGTACTATCAGTCTGAAGAAGGGTCTTGTCCTGAAACATCACTCATTCTTTCTCTCCAGAGATGCTGCCTGTCCCGCTGAGTTGTGTCCACCAACTATTTTGTTGTCCACCAACTATTTTCACTGGCTAGTTATGAAAACTATGTTCACAGAGCTGCAGCGGAAACCCAAAAGGAAGACAACTTGTTTGAGCTGTTAAATAAGATAAGGAAATAGGCAACGTTTTGGGCTGAAACATTGCCTATTTCCTTCGCTCCATAGATGCTGCCTCACTCGCTGAGTTTCTCCAGCATTTTTGTCTACCTTCGATTTTCTTTAGCCAGAGGGAGATCTGTGGCATTCAGTTCCTTCTTAAACGAGAGATATAGACGGTTATGGAGAGATAAAGAACATGAATAATGGATATCCATTGTGCTAGTGCGACTGCCCAGGGCTGAGAAAATTCATTAAGCAAAATGCAGAAAGGGATTCCAAGTGGAAGTAGCCAATGTCTTAAAAATACGGACAAAAAAGCATCATGAAGAAAAAAATAAGACTTGTATTCACATACAATGGCAGTGCTACAGTGACAGTTGGAGAAATAAAAGTATGTAAATAAATTAATTAGATGGAGATGAAGAGGGATTTCTTTAGCCAGAGGGAGATGTTTCTGTGGCATTCATTGCCACAGACGGCTGCGGAGGCCAATATACTGGGTATGTTTAAAGCCAATGTCTTTAAAAATACATTTGACAATTAGTAGGGGCATCAAAGGTTACGTGGAGAAGGCTGGGGTTAATGGATCATGGTGGAGTAAAATTGAAGAGCTGAACGGGCTAATTCTGCTCTGATGTCATGTGGTCTTATTATGTAAAATGGAGCAAGGGGAGTGTGGAGTTTGTTGTGCCCCATGTTTCAGCACTACTGGGCACACCCAGCAGTGGCTGATCTGTGCAGGTTGAAAGTATGCGCCCTTTGTAAGCGCCCTTATGGGTGACTATTTGCATACCTTGGGTACGCAAGCAGAGAATTTCACCGTGACTTGTCACACGTGACAACAAAGTATTTCATTCAATTCATATGCCGGGCGTGGTGGAGATGCCCCTCAAACAAGGTAAGGGCTAGCACCAAAGGGGGCCACACGAGTGGCAAAGGTATGGGATAAAATTGTCAAAACACTAGATTGAAGAGACATTTATTGTCACATGCACCAATTGGTACAGTGAAATTTGGGGTCACCATACAGCCACACGAATAAAAAATAACAAAACACGATAGTGTTTTAACATAAAAATCCCCTGCACAGCGGAATCAAAGTTTCCTACTGTGAGGGGAGGCCCAAAGTCCTGTCATATTCCTCTTGATGTTCTTTGTTGTTCACCTGTGGTCGGGGCCTCCCGGGCCCTCTGCAGTCGCCACTATGGGTGGCCCGATGCTCAGGCCCGCTCGCCGGGATGATGGAACTCCGACGTCGGAACGGGAGAACAACCTCTGCGGCTTGCACCTCCGAATCGGCCATTTCCTACTGGAGTCAGCGGCTGCCGAAGTCCACAGGCCACGCCGAGCGGAGACCCACACTGGCGGCCCTCGGCAAAGGGCCCCAGGGCACCACGAAGTCAGCGCCTGCGCATGCTGGAAGCTGTACAAACCACACCCCCGCGATTTTGATGCATGAGGCCCAGCACTCCGGAGATTCAAACGGCGATCCCAGGTGAGGCATCGCCCGCTCCGCGCTATATCCAGCGCTGTGCCACCGCTGCTGGAGCTCTGGTCCGGTCGTACGTAACGACACAATGTACGTAACGACACATTGAATGCATGTATGGCCTCCGATAATGACGGAATACATTTTTACACTGTATCCGTTTTGCTTTTATTTTCACAGATTTTAAAAAATATATATCTTTACTCCAAATCTTTAATAGCCTGTACGCCAGCTGTAAGGAGGGCACAGGTGCTGGGCACCGAGCAGGTAGCTGGGAGCATACCTTGGTATCTGTGTTAAAGCCAGCTGATGAATTGTTTTAACATCACTTGGCTGTGAACACTGGAGACACAGGCATTGCTCACGTGTGTAGTCCCTCGAAGTACATTGATACTACTCCCTCCCTCACCCCAATTAAGGTCATAAGGTCATAAGTGTTAGGAGCAGAATTAGGCCATTCGGACCATCAAGTTTATTCTGCCATTCAATCATGGGTGATCTATCTCTTGCTCCCAACCTCAATCTCCTGCTTTCTCCCCATACCCCCTGACACCCTATCTATGCGTTAAGAATATCAATTTAAAGCCTCCACAGCCTTCTGCGGCAAAGAGTTCCACAGATTCACCACCCTCTGACTAAAGAAATTCCTCCTCATCTCCTTCCCAAAGGAATGTTCTTTAATTCTGAGGCCATGGCCTCTGGTCCTAGATTCTCCCGCTGGTGGAAACATCCTCTCCTCATCCACTCAATCCAAGCTCTTCACTCTACTGTAAGTTTCAATGAGGTTCCCTCTCATCCTTCCAACTCCAGTGAATACAGGCCCAGCACCATCAAACGCTCATAATATGTTAACCCACTCATTCCTGGAATCATTCTTGTAAACCTCCTGTGGACCCTCTCCAGAGCCAGCAATCCTTCCTCAGATATGAGGCCCAAAATTGCTCACAATACTCCAAATGCGGCCTGACCAGCGGTTTATAGAGCCTCAGCAATACATCCTTGTTTTTCTATTCTAGTTCTCTTGAAATAATTCGAACACCTTCATTGATACAGTTTATGCTTTCTTCAGTTAATGGCACCCCTCTCCTCTGCCGCACTCCTCCCTCGCTCTGCTGTATACAGGCCACCTTCCCTCATCTCTCTCAGTGCCGATCCACAGTATTGACCAGGAACCTTGATCATCAATTTGCCTCCACAAATGCTTCTCGATCCTCTGAGTACCTCCAGCAGTTTATTTTTTGCTCCAATGCTCCACGCTGCATCTGGTCATTCAGTGTACCTGCATGAGATGCACGGTACATAGAATCATAGAATCATAGAAAATAGGTGCAGGAGTAGGCCATTCGGCCCTTCGAGCCTGCACCGCCATTCAATATGATCATGGCTGATCCTCCAACTGCAGTGGCAAGGGCAGCAATGCTTACAAATCCCTGGACGAATGCAGGCACCAAGTGCATCTGCGTCGCTGTTGACGAAGAAACTGTCATATTTGACAAAGGTCATAACATTGTTCATTAATGGTCAATGGTCAAAACATTCGACACAAAATGCTGGAGCAACTCAGCGGATCAGACAGCATCTCTGGAGAAAAGGAATAGGTGATGTTTTGGGTCGAGGCCTTTTCTCCAGAGATGCTGTCTGATCCGCTGAGTTACTCCAGCACTTTGTGCCTATCTTTAGTATAAACCTGCATCTGCAGTTCCTTCTTACACAATGGTTCAATGGATTTTTATTTTCACATGTATCAAGGTACAATGAAATTCTTTGAATATAGTTCAGTAAATTATTGATTTTATTAGGACTGAATGATGTCCTAATCTGCCCAACCTCTCCCTGTAGGTCAGGCCCTCAAGTCCTGGCAACATCCTCGTAAATCTTCTCTGCGCTCTTTCCGGTTTAACATCAGCTTCCCTGTAGCAGGGTTTGCAAAAATGAGCACAATACTCCAAATGTGGCCTCACAAATGTCTTCCACACCTGTAGCATGACACCCCAACTTCTATACTCAGTGCAAAGTGGTGAACACTGCCCAGTCCATCGCGGGTACTGACCTCCCCACCATCGAAGGGATTTACTGGAGTCTCTGCCTCAAAAAGGCAGCCAGCATCATTGGAGACCCACACCATCCCGGCCACGCACTCATCTCATTCCCGCCATCAGGAAGAAAGTATTGGAACCTGAAAACTGTAACATCTGGGGACAGTTTACAGCGGACGGGTTAATTGGCTTCAGTAAAGATTGTAAATTGTCCCTAGTGTGTAGGATAGTTGGCGTGCTGTATCTCTAAAGTATACCAAACTAACATCAACCTACACACCCGCGCGTATTTTGGGATATGGGAGGAAACCGGAGCACCTGGATGAAACACATACACTCACAGGTAGAGCGTGCAAACTCCACACAGACATCAGATTTGAACCCGGGTCTTCAGCACTGTGAGGCAGCAGCTCTACCTGTTGTGATAAATATTAGCGTAGGTTGCATCCGAATATCCATATCCATTTTCACTTTGAGTAGGAAGGAACTACAGATGACACTGCACCTGGAGTATTGTGTGTAATTTTGGTCTCCAAATTTGAGGAAGGACATTCTTGCTATGGAGGGAGTGCAGCGTAAGTTCACCAGGTTAATTCCTGCGATGACTGACATATGAATGGGTCGACTGGGCTTGTATTCACTGGAATTTAGGATGAGAGGGGATCTTATAGAAACATAAAATTCATAAAGGATTGGACACGCTAGATGCAGGAACAATGTTCTGATGTTGGGGGGAGTCCAAAACCAGTGGTCACAGTTTAAGAATAAGGGGTAGGCCATTTAGGACTGAGATGAGGAAACATGTTTTCACCCAGAGAGTTGTGAATCTGTGGAATTCTCTGCCACAGAAGGCAGTGGAGGGCGATTCACTGGATGTTTTCAAGAGTTAGGTTTAGCTGTTAGGGCTAAAGGAATCAAGGGATATGGGGAAAATGCAGAAATGGGATACTAATTTTAGAGATCAGCCATCTGGCTCGAAGGGCCGAATGGCCTACTCCTGCATCTATATTTCTATGTTTCCACAGATGCTTGTTTAAACCGAAGATAGACACAAAATGCTGGAGTAACTCTGCACGACAGACAGCATCTCTGGAGAGAAAGAATGGGTGACTTTTCGGGTCAAGACCCTTCTTCTGATGATCTTCTATCCCGCTGAGTTCGGCATTTTGAGTATCTTCCATTTTTCACTTTATTTGCTTGAATCCATTCCTTCCCAAATAAAATTCAATGAAACATTTGAACTTAATTTAACTCTTAGCAGACTACTGTGGTTGGGAAATATGTCCTACCTTGGAAGTGGAAGCGACGTGGTCCCTGTGCCAGGAATAAACACACACCTTCAGCTCCAACTCTTCACTCAAATGCCTCAGTCCTGGCTTGCTAGAAACACCCAGAATTAGTCACAACTCTTCAACCCCTCACATATAACTGGGTTTCGTCTCAATTGGTTGCTTCCAAATGTGTATGCAACTTGACTTTTGAAGGTAATGCCATTGAATGAAAAGCAAGAATTTGTACATTAGCATCTTATTAATCTTTTTTAACGAGCAAGTATCTCCTTATCAAGCTATTGTGGCACATTTAATACAGTACCTGTTAATAAAATGTAGTTTACCCTTAGATTTTCTCCTGACTCATGCCAGGAATGGCTGTTAGTCCCCCCCCAGGGGTGAAGCATAACAGGACTTAATTTAATTCAATTGCCCTATTTGCAATGGGAACGTGTGGAGCTGAGAGCCTGAAACAGCCTGAGCCGCACATCAGTCGCACAATGATGGTATTTGCATTTTGAAGGGTGTGAATGTATTTGTGTTAACTTGGCCCAAGGACGTTCCAGAGCATTAAACAACTTCCAAAAGGTAACGTGATGCATCAAAGGTCCAGTTAAGGTCGCTGCTGTTTGTGTGAGCAGGTGAGGGGGGAGCACGCACGCAGGTGGTAGAGCAGCTGCCTCACAGCGCCAGAGACCCCCGGTTCGATCCTGACTTAGGGTGCTGTCTGTGTGGAGTTTGCACGTTCTCCCTGTGACCGTGTGGGTTTCCTCTGGGTGCTTCCGTTTCCTCCCACATTCCAAAGGTGAGGAGTTGGTAAGTTAATTGCCCCTCTGTAAATTACCCCTCCAGTGTACACAGTGGATGAGAAAATTGGATAACATAAAACCTGTGTGACTGTGCTCCAGAGATGCTGCCTGACCCACTGAGTTACCCCAGCACGCTGTGAAGCGTCACGTAGAGCCAGTGTGAATGGGTGATCGATGGTCAGCATGCACTCAGTGGGCCAAAAGGCCAGTTTCCACGCTGCATCTCCAAACTAAACTAAATTAAACTAAACCAAACTGGGTGGATTGAATAGGTGCAAAGAAACTTTCTCTCAGCCACAGGGCAAGTTCTGCATTTAACACATTGTAGTCCTCACAATCCTTCCATTTACAAACAGTGATGACCAATGTTAACATAGAAACATTGAAAATTGGCGCAGGAGTAGGCCATTCAGCCCTTCCAGCCAGCACCACCATTCAATATGATCAGGATTGATCATCCAAAATCACCCTGCTTTCTCCCCATATCCCTTCATTACATTAGCCCTAAGAGCTAAATCTAACTCTCTTGAAAACATCGTGAATTGGCCTTCAGCTGCCTTCTGTGGCAGAAAACTCCACAGATTTCACAGTGGCTGGAACTTGAGGGGTGGATGCCAGGGCAATGTTTCCCCCAACATCACTGAATACTGATACTGACTCTGAAGAAGGGTTTTGGACTGAAACGTTGCCTATTTCCTTCGCTCCATAGATGCTGCCTCACCCGCTGAATTTCTCCAGCACTTTTGTCTACCTTCAATTTTCCAGCATCTGCAGTTCCTTCTTGAACATCACTGAATGCTGACCAGGTCTCATATGTCCCCCACCGTGGGACGCCCAGAGCAGGCAGGACCTTAGCTTGCAGCTCCTCCATGCACTGTGGAGTGCCACTCCTTAGCCCCAGTCTTTCACACACACACACACACACGTTCACCAGCTCCCTCTGTGACCATCCAGCTCTGTTCATTCACTTAGTTATTATTTGCGACAATCCGCAGTCTCATTCACAAACACAACACTGTCCAGCTTTAGACTTTAGACATCAGAGATACAGCGCGTAAACAGGCCCCTTGGCCCACCAGGTCTGCGCTGACCAGTGATCAACCGGTACACTAACACTACCCTACACACTGCGGACAATTTACAATTTCATCGGAAGCCAATTAACCTACAAACCTGCATGTTTTTTTAACGTGGGAGGAAACCGGAGCACCTGGAGAAAATCCACATGATCACAGGGAGAACATACTAAACTCCGTACAGACAACACCTGTGGTCAGGATCGAACCCGGGACACTGGCGCTGTAAGGCGGCAACTCTACCGTGTGGCACTGAGCCACCCTTCCAGCCACTCTAGAGCCCACCGCAGACACTACAGCTCTCCCAGTGTCCTTCCCATACACTCTCCAAACCCCATCCAGTTCCCTTGCCATGTTGATGACTGAAAGGCACAGCATGGGACCAGCCCCCACCCGTTCACACTAGTTCTATGTTATCCCACTTTCACATCTACACGAGCGACCACTTCACCTACAAGCCACACGTTTTCGGGACGTGGGAGGAAACCGTAGCACCCAGACGTAACCCACGTAGTCACAGGGAGGATGTGCAAACTCCGCACAGACAACACTCGAGGACAGCATCAAACCCGGGTCTCACACGTTCGCGAGGCAGCAGCTGCTGTCGTCAGTAATGTTGCTTTCGCAAAATCTTAAGATTGGGGGGCCAAAGCACTTATAATTCCTTCCTCTCATCTCGAAACACACTCCATTCAACTCAAATAATTCACTGAGCACTTTCTGTGTTTCCATCAGCTCCTGAAGACTGATGGTCAGCGGGAAGCCTGCCAGAAGGACAATACAGTCTCAGCTCTGGGTGGCTCACACCTGCGATTACGACTTCACTTCATAGCCTGCCGTTCTATTTCCAAACGCCGTTCTGGTGTCCTGTATGGTGGAGCCTGGCAAATCGGAACACTGTCAGTCCTTGTGGACTTGTGCAGACTTCAAGGGACAGCTTGGTTTGGGAAGAGGTCCATCCAAGACCGCAAGAAATTGCTGCGAATTGTGGACGCAGCCCAGACTGTCACACAAACCGAGCTCCCTTCTACTGACTCCATTTATGTCTTACTCCGCCTCGGCAAGGCCAGCAGCATCATCAAGGGTGAGTCGCACCCTGGTCATTCCCTCTTCCCCCTCTCCCATTGGGCAAAAGGTATAGAAGTATGAAAACACACACCTTTAGATTCAGGGACAGTTTCTTCCCAGCTGTTATCAGGCAATTGAATCATTCTACAACAACTAGCGAGCAGTCCTGAACTAGCATCTACCTTGGTACACGTGACAGTGAACTAAACGTAGAAACATAGAAACATTGAAAATGGGTGCAGGATATGGCATCATGGCTGATCATCCAGAATCAGTACCCCATTCCTGCTTTTCCCCCATATCCCTTGATTCCATTAGCCATAAGAGCTAAATCTAACTCTCTCTTGAATAAATCCGGTGAATTGGCCTCCACTGCCTTTTGTGGCAGAGAATTCCACAGATTCCCAACTCTCTGGCTGAAAAAGTTTTTCCTCGTCTCAGTCCTAAATGGCCTACCACTTATTCTTAAACTGTGATCCCTGATTCTGGACTCCCCCAACATGGGGAACATTTTTCCTGCAAATAGCCTATCCAATCCCTTAAGAATGTTATATATTTCTATAAGTGTTCCTCTCATCCTTCTAAATTCCAGTGAATATAAACCCAGTCGACCCATTCTTTCATCATATGTCAGTCCCGCCATCCCGGGAATTAACCTGGTGAACCAACGCTGCACTCCCTCAATAGCAAGAATGTCCTGCCTCAAATTAGTAGACCAAAACTGCACACAATACTCCAGCTGCAGCCTCATCGGGTCCCTGTACAACTGTAGTAGGATCTCCTTGCTCCTATACCTCAAGAGTCAAGAGAGTTAATGAAATTCTTTCTTTGCTTAGCACAACAGAACATAGTAGGCATTGACAACAAAACAGATCAGTGTGTCCACATACCATTATCTACGTAAATACACACATGAATAAATAAACTGAAAAAGTGCAAATAACAGATAATGGGCTATTAATGTTCAGAGTTTTGTCCGAGCCAAGGTTAATAGCCTGATGGCTGTGGGGAAGTAGCTATTCCTGAACCTGGTCGTTGCAGTCTTCAGGCTCCTGTACCTTCTACCTGTAGGTAGCAGGGAGGTGACTGTGTGACCAGGATGGTGTGGGTCCTTGATGATATTGCCAGCCTTTTTGAGGCAGCGGCTGCGATAGATCCCCTCGATGGAAGGGAGATCAGAGCCAATGATGGACTGGGCAGTGTTTACTACTTTTTGTAGTCCTTTCCTCTCCAGGGCACTCAAGTTGCCGAACCAAGCCACGATGCAACCGGTCAGCATGCTCTCTACTGTGCACCTGTAGAAGTTAGAGAGAGTCCTCCTTGACAAATCGACTCTCCGTAATCTTCTCAGGAAGTAGAGGTGCTGATGTGCTTTCTTAATCATTGCATCAGTGTTCTCAGACCAGAAAACCCTCTCACTAAGAAGGCCAACATGCCATTAACCTTCTTCACTGCCTATTGTACCTGCATGCTTACTTTCAGTGACTGATGTATAAGTATACCTAGGTCTCATTGCACCTCCACTTTTTCCTATTCTGACACCATTCAGGTAGAAATCTAACTTCTTGTTCGAAACTGTAGTAAACTAAACTATTGGAACTGCACTCATCCAGGCAAATGGAGAGTTTGCAAAGCCTTGCGGTGTCAGGAAGAGAACCCTTCACCACAGACCCCCCAGCCTCTGCACTGCTGCTGTTGCCACACTATTTGCGGTGAGGACAGGTCGGGTCGGGAGGTAATGTCCGAGGAGCCGGAGGGAATAAATTGAGAGCAGTCACACGAAAAGCAGAAATAAATTAATGCAATCACTTAAAAGGCCAGGCAAGGTCAGAGAAAGATGGCCCTCACGCGTAGAGCTGTGTGAAGTCAGATGAATTTTACGAGAATCCCGTAGTTTCATGCTCACTACTGAGACTAGTTGCTTTTTAATAGTTCCGTTCCCTTTGAAGTGCGATAGATATCAAAGAGACAAGCGCACACTGTGAATTGCATATAAAGATATCAATAAAATATCTGCACATAACTCTCAGTTAACTAGTGACTTGCACACCGATTTCAATATGAAGTACACACCCGTGTAGGGAGAAACTGCAGATGCTGGTTTAAACCAAAGACAGACACAAAAAGCTGGAGTAACTCAGCGGGACAGGCAGCATCTCTGGAGAAAAGGAATAGGTGATGTTTCAGGTCGAGACCCTTCTTCAGACTGAGGGTCAAGGGAAAGGGAAACTACAATACAGTTGGTGATATAGAGAAATATAGAGCAAATGAATGAAAGATATGCAAAAAGGTAACGATGATCAGGCCATTGTTGCAAAAAGGTAACGATGATAAAGGAAACAGGCCATTGTTAGCTGTGGGCTAGGTGAAAACAAGTTACAGACTACGAGACTCAACAAGATGACTTTGAATTTGGTACAACAACTGTCTGAAATGGACACACTCTGTCTAACCCCTAATTTAGACCCTGGTTAGGATGTAGAAGACTAACCATAGGAATGATTGCTTGATTCTGAAGCAGGAAAGAAGACAGATAGTGTGGTGTGGGGATCAGTGCTGATTCTATTCACCATCCATTCTCCTATCATCTATTCTACATTTTCCTTGAACCTCATCTCTTTTGATGTTGCGGTTTCACACTTTACCCTTCATTATCTCTGTGTCTCCCTCCTACCTGATTCTCAGTTTGAAGAAGGGTCTCAACCCGAAACGTTACCCATTCCTTCTATCTAGAGATGTTGCCTGTCCCGCTGAGATACTCCAGCATTTTGTATCTATCTTTGCTATGCCAGCATCTGCAGTTCCTTCCTGCATTAAAAACATGTTTTATTTGATATTTCTGTGTTTCTTGGATCCCTCCTACACAGGTACATAGATCGGATAGGTTAAGAGGGGTATGGGCCAATAGTACCTGCCTCAATTACCTCTTCCGTTAGCTTTCCCATACACCCACCACCCTTTGTGTTAAAAGGCTATCCCACAGGTTATTATTAAATCTATCTTTCACCTTAAACCCAAGTCCTCTGGTTCTCAATTCCCCTATTCTGGGCAAAAGACTCTGTACATTTACCTGATCTATTCCTCTCATGATTTTATACACCTCTATAAGATCACCCCTCATCCTCCTGCGTTCCAAGGAATAAAGTCCTAGCCTGCTCAACCTCTCCCTATAGCTCAGGGCCTGGAGTCCTGGCAACATAATCATAAATCTTTTCTGCACCCTTTCTAGCTTGACAACATCTTTCCTATAACATGGTGACGAATAACAGAACACAATAGTGTAAATAAAAATGTCGGAAAAACTCAGCGGGTGAGGCAGCATCTATGGAGCGAAGGAAAATCCTTCGCTCCATAGATGCTGCCTCATCCGCTGAGTTTCTCCAGCATTTTTGTCTACCTTCGATTTTCCAGCATCTGCAGTTCCTTCTTAAACAATAGTGTAAATGTTGTTTCACCAATGTCTTAGAAGTTAACCTCTCAACTTCTATACTCAATACTCTGATTGATGAAGGTCAATGTGCCGAAAGCCTTTTGTCCACCCTATCTGCCTATGACACCAAGTCAAGGAACTATGTGCCTGCACTCCTAGATCCCTCTGCTCTACAACACTGCCCAGAGCCCTACCGTTCACTGTGTAGGTTCTGCCCATGTTAGTCTTCCCAAAATGCAACACCTCATGTTTCTCTGTACTAAATTCCATCAACCATTCCTCAGCCCACCTGCCCAACCAATTAAGATCCTACTGCAATTCTTGACGACCATGTTCACTATCTACGCTACCACCCGCTTTAGTGTCATCTCCAAATTGCTTATCATGCCATGTATGTACTCATCCAAATCATTGATATGGATGGCAATGGGCCCAGCACCGAACCCTGAGGCACACCCTTTGTGTAAAAAGGCTATCCCACAGGTTATTACAGGCCTCTCGTACAACCTTCCTCCATCACCCCCTGTTTCCTTCAATGAAGTCCATTTTCTACCCATTTAGCTATCTCTCCTTGGATCCCATGCGATTTAACCTTCCAGAACAATGTCCCCCTACCATGCGGGACATTGTCGAACATCTTGCTGAAATCCACGTATACAACGTCTACAGCTCTGCCCTCATTAACCTTTTTGGTCACGTCTTCAAAAAACTCAATCAGATTCATGAGGAACCACCTCCCACTTCCAAAACCATGCTGACTATCCCCAATCAGCCCTTGTCCGTCTAAATGCAATGTATATCTTATCCCTCAGAATACCCTCGAGTAACTTTCCGACCACAGAGGTTTTCCCTGCAGCCCTTCTTGAATAGAGGCACAGCATTTGCCACCCTCCAGTCTTCCGGCACCTCTCCTGTATTTAAAGACGGCTCGTAAATTTCAACCAGGGCACCTACAATTTTTTCTCTAGCTTCCCACACTGTCCTCGGATATATCTGATCAGACCCTGGACATTTACCAACCTTCATACATGTCAGGATCTTCAGCACCTCCTCGACCGTAATACTGACTGCCCTCAACACACTCGCATTGACAAGTTCCCCTATCCTCATGTCTTTCTCCACGGTAAAAAGAGAGGAGAAATACTCATTGAGGACCCTGCCTATCTCCTGTGGCCACATGCGGAGTTGACTGAGGGGTCCCACTCGCCCTCGGGTTACCCTTTTTCACTTTATTTACTTATAAAATCTCTTGGGATTATCCTTAATGCTATCTGCCAGAGCTATCTCCTGTCCCCCTTTTGCCCTCCTGATTTATTTCGCTAGCTTGCTCATCTGTTCCCAAAACTCTTCCAGGGATACACTTAGATCCCAGCTGCTTATACCTGTCCCATGCCTTCTTGCTCTGAACCAGAGCCTCAATATGCCTCGTCATCCAAGCTTCCTTACGCCCACCTGCCTTGCCCTTCACTCTAACTGGAACATGCATGTCCTGGACTCTTGACAGCACACTTTTAAAAACATCCCACTTTCCTGACGTTCATTTTCCTTCAAAACAACCTACTCCAATCAACTCAGGCAAGTTCCTGGCTTCTTCCTTCAAAATTGGCCGTGCCCCAATTTAGCATTTGAACTCATGGGCCCGCCCTGTCTCTATCCTTAACTATCTTAAACCTAATAGAACAGTGTTTGTTGGACACAAATGGCTCATCCACAAGCACTTCATCCACTTGCCCCTTCCAATTTCCCAAGACTAGATCAAGCGTTGCCCTCTCCCGTGTGGGACCTCTACATGTTGCCTGAGGAAACTATCCTGAACACTTTTGACAAATTCCACCCCGTCTAAACTTCTCACACTATGATATTCCCAGTCGATATGGGGAAAGTTAAAATTCCCTACTACAGCAACCTTATTTGACCTGCAGCTCTCCGCAATCTCCTGGCATATTTGCTCTTCTCATTCCTATCGACTATTTAGTACACTCCCAACAAGGTGATCGTCCCTTTCTTGATCCTCAGCTCAACCCTTATAGCCTCACTGGATGAACCGTCGGTAATGTCACCTCTGGATCTTTTCATTCCAAAGAGGAAGAAAGATTCTCGGGGGAGAATGGGACAACTGTGGCTGGCACGCAAAGTCAAGGACAGTATTAAACTAAAAGAGAAGGTATATAACATTGCAAAGGTTGTTGGGAAGCCGGAGGATTGGGAGGCTTTTTTTTTTGTGTTTATTTTTGTTAGAAGTAAGTACAATAGTGTGGTACCTAATATGTACATACATATTTCCATTCTTGTACAACTTCATACTTTTGATTTAATAATAAAAGAACAGTGAGAGAAAAGAGAAATAAAGAGTGTCGGAATAGATAGTCAAGCGAGTAGAAACAGAAAGCAAAAGAAATAAAGGACAGAGATGAGAAGTTAAAAGATTGAAAGAAAAAGAGAAAGTAAAGAAAAGAGAGATTAGGAGAGATCTACCTATCTCGTATTTTTGCCCATCCATCACCCGGTTCTAAACCATTTAATTTCTAAGGTTATGTTATGTTGCACCATATGCTTATAAAAAGTTGATAAAAGGAGACCAAATCTTTAAGAATAGGTCTACTTTGCCTAGTAGGAGGAATCTCATTTCTTCAAGATGTAGCATTTCAGACATGCTTGAAATCCATATTTTGAATGTTGGCGTAGGTACGTTTTTCCAAAATTTGAGTATAAGTTTTTTTGCTGTTATTAGACCGTAATTAAGAAAAGCTTCTTGGAATATAGTTAGTTTACTTCCCTCTTCCATTGATCCAAAGATAATCAGTTCTGTATTGGGGTTCAATTTTGTGTTAAATAGTTTTGTAAAAATTCCAAAAATTTCATTCCAAATTTTATACAGTTTTGTACAAGAGACAAAGGAATGTGCTATAGTGGCATTTTGAGTTAGACATTTGTCGCAGATGGGCAAAACATTTGAAAA
Source organism: Okamejei kenojei (assembly GCA_035221665.1). NCBI lineage: Eukaryota > Metazoa > Chordata > Chondrichthyes > Rajiformes > Rajidae > Okamejei > Okamejei kenojei. The sequence continues at coordinate 11,603,090 of CM069159.1, forward strand.
TATTTTATTCAGTCTTGTTTTCGAATAATATAATCTATGTAAATTTTTTAATGAATTAGGTTATGTCTTACATTCATTGAACATTTGTTTACATATAATACATTTTTATCCCATCTATCGTTTGGAATTTTTATCAATAACTCTTGTTCCCAGTCCCTTCTAATTGCCTCTGTCGTTGGTGTTTCTATGTTTAGAATTATATTATATAAGTAGGATATTAAATTGCTTGATTCTGCCTTTCTATTCATTCCTTCCTCCAATACATCTGGGGTTAAAGTTTGATATCCTTGTATATACTTTTTCAAATAATCTTGAATTTGAAGGTATTTGAAATATTGATTACTTTTCAAATTATATTTTAGTTGTAATTGTTGGAATGATAAAAATATTCCCATTTCATACATATCTCCCATCGTTTTAATTCCTATTCTTTCCCAATGGATAAACGTTTTATCAATAATGGATGGTTTGAATGAGGGATTATTAGCTATTGGAGGAAGAAGCAATAATTTTCTTAATTTTAAAGTTAGTTTTATTTGTTTCCAAATGCATATTATACTATGAATAATTGGATTCTTCTTATATATTATATTGTTCAGTTTTATCGGGGAAAGAAGGATCGCTCCTATATTATAAGGGGAACAATCCTCTTTCTCCATTCTTATCCAATCTACCTGTTGGGCAGAACTGTCCAACCAGTAGATTATATTTTTAATATTCACTGCCCAATAATAATATAATGTTAGGGAGTGTCAGTCCCCCTGATACTTTAGATTTACACAAGTATTTTTTTTTAATTCTGTGTGATTTATAATCACATATGAAATTCATAATATCAGAATCTAGCTTTTTAAAGAATTTTTTAGGTAAGTATATTGGTATTGATTGAAATAGGTACAATATTTGAGGTAAGAAAATCATTTTTATCGCATTTATTCTGCCTATTAACGACATCGGCAGTGTTTTCCAAAATTTAATCAACGCATTTAATTTAGTTAATAAAGGCATATGGTTTGCGTTGAGTAATGATTTATAGTTCCTAGTAATTTGGATGCCCAAATACTTAAAATTTTTCTGTTGTAATTCTAAAGGGGAATTTCAACAGATGTGTCGACTCTTGAGGTTTTATCGTCATAATTTCGCTTTTGTTCCAATTTATTCTATATCCTGAAAAAGAACCAAATTCCTCTATTAAATTTAGTATATTTGGTATGCTAATTTGCGAATTTGTAATATATAATAATATGTCGTCTGCATATAATGAAATTTTATTATTTGAGTGTTTGGTAGTATATCCATGAATATTCGGATGACTTCTTATACTTTCAGCTAAAGGCTCTATCACTAATGCAAATAGCAGGGGCGATAACGCGCACCCCTGCCTATTGCCCCTTGCTAATTGGAATTTCGGGGATAATATATTATTAGTCAGTATTCTAGCTGTCGGCTTATTATATAATAATTTTACCCATGAGATAAAATTATCTCCCATGTTAAATTTTTCCAATACTTTGAATAAATATTGCCATGCTACTTGATCGAAAGTTTTTTCTGCATCCAATGAAATAATTGCTAGTTCTTCTTCAGTATTATGTGAGTACATTATATTAGACAGCCGTCTCAAATTGTTAAATGAGTTTCTCTTTGGAATAAACCCTGTTTGGTCCGGATTTATTAGTTTACTAACATATTTACTCAATCTTCTCGCTAGGGTCTTTGCTAATATTTTTTGGTCTGTATTTAGGAGTGCAATAGCTCTATATGAGCCTGGGTCTTCTAGATCTTTATCCTTTTTTGGTATAAGTGTAATAGTTGACTCAGTTTCTGGTGGTTTATTTTCTTTAAAAGCGTGTATATATAAATCTTGCAACCGTGGAGAAATTATCTCGTGGAATCTTTTATAGAATTCATTACTAAAGCCATCTGGTCCTGGCGTTTTGCCATTCTTCAACGAACTTATTGTTTCTTCTATTTCCTGTAGTGTAATCTGAGCTCCTAATCCCTCTTGTTCCACCATATTTAATTTTGGAAGATTACAATTGTCTAAGAAATTTGTAATTTGAGTATTATTTACAGAGGTTTTCAATGTATATAAGTTTTGATAAAATTGAGCAAATCTTTTATTAATATCTTTAGGTAGTGTTAGTAATTCCCCTTTATCTGATTTAATTTTAGTAATTGTATTTTCTGTTTCCCGTTTTTTTCAGTTGGCGTGCTAGGAGTTTATGAGGTTTATCACCAAATTCAAAATTTTCTTGTTTTGTAATTTGAAATAATCTTATTATTCTGGTCGATAAAATTTTATTTAATTTATATTTTAGTATTGTTATCTTATTATGTTTATCTATAGTTGGTTCTTTGGCATTTTCAAAATCTAATTGTCTAATTTCTTGTTCTCACTGCAATTGTTCAGTATTATTCTTTTTATTTTGGAAAGCTTGATATGAGATTATAGTTCCTCTAATAAATGCCTTAAAAGTTTCCCATAATAAGGAGGGTGAAATATCTGGTGTATCATTTGTCTCAAAGAAGAACATCATCTGCTCTTTTAAATATGTACAACCTTGTGAATTGTTTAAGATTTGGGGGTTAAACAATTCACAAATCTGGGTGGCTTTTAAAGAACAACAGAAAGCAATTAAAAAGACAACACAGGGAGAAAAGATGAAATACGAAGGTAAGCTAGCCAATAATATAAAAGAGAGATAGCAAGAGTTTATTCAGTTATATAAAGAGTAAGAAAGAGGCAAGAGTGGACATTGGACCGCTGGAGAATGATGCAGGAGATGTGATAATGGGGAATAAACAAATGGCAGAGGGAGTTGAATAACGTTTTTGCATCAGATTTCACAGTGGAAGCAACGCGCCTGAAATTCAAGAGAGTCAGGGGGTGGAAGTTAGTGGAGTGGCTATTACTAAGGAGGAGGTGCTTGGGAAGCTGAAAGAGCTGAAGGTGGATAAGTCACCTGGGCCGGATGGACTGTACCCTAGGGTTCTGAAAGAGGAGGCTTTAGAGATTGTGGAGGCATTGACAGTGATATTTCAAAAATCACTAATCAGGAGTGGTCTCAGATGATTGAAAAATTGCCAAAATACCCCGCTGTACAAGAAGGGAGCAAAATAGAATAGTCGGAACTATAGGCCGGTTAGTCTGACTTCAGTGGTTGGTAAGATTTTAGAGTCCATTATAAAGCATGAGGTTACGGAGTACTTAGAAGCTCACGATAAAATAGGCCGATGTCAGCATGGCCTTGTGAAGGGGAGGTCTTGCCTGATAAATTTGCTGGAATTCTTTGAAGAAGTAAATAGCAGGACAGACAAAGGAGAGCCAGTAGATGTTGTTTACCTAGATTTTCAGAAACCCTTTGATAAGGTACCACATGGGAGGCTGCTAAGGAAGATGAGAATCCAGAATTTAGAGGCGCAAAGGCACTTGGGATTGCTGGTGCAGGATTCCCAAAAAGTTAATCTGCAAATCGAATTGGTGGTAAAGAAAGCAAACTCAATGCTGGCATTTCTTTCAAGAGGGTTAGAATACAAAAATAGGGATGTAATGCTGAGGAGCTATATTACATCAGGTTGCATTTGGAGTATTTTGAACAATTTTGGGCACCATATCTGAGGATGTGCTGGCCCTGGAGAGGGTCCAGAGGAGGTTTGCAGGAATGAGTGGGTTAACTTATGATGAGCACTTGACAGCACTGGGCCTACACTCGCTGGAGTTTAGAAGAATGAGGGGGACCTCATTGAAACATACTGAATTGTGAAAGGCTTGGATAGAGTGGATGTGGAGAGAACGTTTCCACTAGCGGGAGAGTCTAGGACAAGAGGGCGCAGCCTCAGAATTAAAGGACGTTCCTTTAGGACGAACATGAGAAGCAATTTCTTTAGTCAGACAATGGTGAATCTTGTGGAATTCTTTGCCACAGAAAGCTGTGGAAGCCAAGTTAATGGATATTTTTAAGGCAGAGATAGATTCTTGATTAGTATGGGTGTCAGGGGTTATGGGGAGAAGGCAGGAGAATGGGGTTAGGAGGGAGAGATAGATCAGCCATGATTGAATGGCAGAGTAGACTTGATGGCCAAATGGTCTAATTCTGCTCCTATCACTTATGACCTCTGATCACTGCTGTATCTGGACTTTCAAAAAGCATTTGACAAGGTCCCACACAAGAGATTAGCGATAGGGTATTGGTAATGATAGGATCCTTTTCAGAATGGTAGGCAGTGACTAGTGGGGTGCCACAAGGCTTGGTGCTGGGACACCGTTTATTTACAATATATATTAACGATTTAGATGAAGGAATTAATTGTGACATCTTCAAGTTTGCAGATGGCACAAAGCTAGGTGTCAGTGTGCGCTGCGATGAGGATGCTATGAGGCTGCAAGATGATTTGGATAGGTTGGGTGAGTGGGCAGATGCATGACAGATGCAGTATAATGTGGATAGATGGGAGGTTATCCACTTTGGCAGCAGATTATCATCTGAATGGTGTCAGATTAGGAAAAGGGGATGTGCAACGAGACATGGGTGTGCTTGTAGATCAGTCACTAAAAGCAAGCATGCAGGTACAGCAGGCAGGGAAGAAAGCTGGCCTTTTATTGCAAGAAGATTTGAGTTTAGGAACAAGGAAGTCCTACTGCAGTTGTACAGGGCCCTGGTGAGACCACACCTGGAGTATTGTGTGCAATTTTGGTCTCCTAATTTGAGGAAGGACATTATTGCTATTGAGGGAGTGCAGTGTAAATTCACCAGGTTAATTCCCGGGATGGCGGAACTAACATATGATGAAAGAATGGGTCGACTGAGCTTGTATACACTGGAAGGATGAGAGGGGATCTTACAGAAACATATAAAATTCTTAAAGGATTGGACAGGCTAGATGCAGGAAAAATGTTCCCGATATTGGGGGAGTCCAGAACCAGGGTCACAGTTTAAGAATAAGGAGTAGGCCATTTGGGACTGAGATGAGGAAAACCTTCTTCATCTAGAGAGTTGTGGAGCTGTGGAATTCACTGCCACAGAAGGCAGTGGAGGCCAATTCACTGGATGTTTTCAAGAGTTAGATTTAGCTCTTAGGGCTAAAGGAATCAAGGGATATGGGGAAAAAGCAGGAACGGGGTACTGATTTTAGATGATCAGCCATGATCATATTGAATGGCGGTGCTGGCTCAAAGGGCCGAATAGCCTACTCCTACACCTATTTTTCTATGTTTCTATACCCTCCGCAAAAAATAACGCAATACCCCCTCCTCTTTTACCCTCGCCCCTGTCCCTCCTGAAGCACCTGTACCCTGGAACATTGAGCTGCCAGTCCTGCCCCTCTCATACACAGGTGTGTTGTCACGGTGCGCCATCTGCAGGGCCTTGAAGTCACTGCAGACATTGATAAGTTGCTGCTCTAATCGGGTCGGTTGGATGCGGCACTGGGTTTGCTGATGTCTCCTGTCGATTGTTGTGGTCACCAGCAGAGTGAGGTCCCACAGACGGTGGGAGTTGACAGAAACCGGGCAGCCTTTCCTCGGAGCCATGGGTGCCCATCGCTCAATCGAGGGTAGTGTCTTTACATCTTGCATTCATAATGAGGAGATCCTTCCCAAAGCCCCATCTCCATCCGAATACCACCCACATTTGCCACCTCATTACCCCACTCCCCCACGTTCCCAGCCCCAATCCATCAGCACCCACATTCCCCACCCACCTCATTACCCCTACCATGCATGTATAAACAATATATTTATATGTGTGTATATATATGTGTGTGTGTGTGTGTGTGTGACATGTGTGTTTATATATATGTGTGTGTGTGTCTGTGTGTGTGTGTCTGTGTGTGTAAACAAACAAACAAACCAACAATAATAGTGCAAAGACAAAAATAATGCCCCCAAGGCTATGTAGCTCGGAGCCTATTTAGAGGTTGTTATGTTTAATAGCCTGATGGCTGTAGGGAAGAAGCTTTTACCTGAACCTGGACAATTTTCCTGTACCTTCTTCCGGGTGGCAGGGGTGAGATGAGTGTGTGGCCAGGGTGGTGTGGGTCTCTGATGATGCTGGCTGCCTTTTTGAGGCAGCGCCTCCAGTAAATCCTTTCGACGGTGGGGAGGTCAGAACCCGTGATGGACGGGACAGTGTTCGCCACTTTCTGCAGTCTTCTACATTCCAGGACGTTCGAGTTGCCGAACCAGGCTGCGCTCTAACCAGTCAATATGCTCTCTACTGTAAACCTGCAGAAGTCCAAGCGAGCGTTCATTGACGTACCGAATCTCCGCAGGAAGTAGAGACATTGATGGGCTTTCTTTATGATTGCATCAATGTGCTGAGTCCAGGACAGGTCTTGAGAGATATACGCACCCAGGAATTGAAAGTTTTTGACTATCTCCACCATCGTACCGCCAATGTAGACAATCCAAGGTTTGTGGATCCTCGTCCTTCCTCTTCCAAAATCTACACTCAGTTCCTTGGTTTTACTGACATTGGAATAGTCAGCGGAAAGACAACAAAAGCTTTTCACTGTACTGATAACTCCTACTGATGTAGTCTGCCTTTTGCCAGGACTAAGTTCCACTTGAAGAGATTTTAATACCAAGTCAAGATTTGTCAAAGTCAACATAATAATTTCTTATCAGGAGCGAAGGAATAGGAAACCATTCTTCTCGACCCGAAACGTCACCTATTCCTTTTCTCCAGAGATGCTGTCGACCTGCAGAGTTACTACAGCTTTTTGTATCCATCTTCAGTTTAAACCAGCAGTTCCTTCGAACACACCATTACTTATCACTGCACTGATCTCCTTCCTTATTAATAGCACTATTCCACCACCTTTAACTTGTTACTTAAAATTTATAAATGTAGAATACCCTGGAATGTTTGATTCCCATTATTGGTGGCCCGCGAGCCATGACGATAATGACATCTTCACCTGGGGAGAGGGCTGTGAGAGGAACTCCTTACTGCCACCTACTGGCTAATGTGTAGGAAGGAACTGCAGATGCTGGTTTAGTTTAGTTTTAGACTGAAGATAGACAGAAAAAAATCTGGAGTAACTCAGCAGGACAGACAGCATCTCTGGAGAGATAAATGGGTGACGTTTCAGGTCGAGAACCTTCTTAGTTTTAGTTTAGTTTAGGGATGGTTCAGAAACAGGCCCTTCGGCCCACCAAGTCCGCACCGACCAGCGATCTCCGCTCATTAGGGACAATTTACATTCATACCAAGCCAATTAACCTACAAACCTGTACGTCTTTGGAGAGTGTGAGGAAACCGAAAATCTCGGAAAAAACCTACGTGGTCCCAGGGAGAACGTACAAACTCCGTACAGGCAGCACCTGTAGTCGGGATTGAACCCGGATCCATGGCACTGAAAGGCAGCTACTCTACCACTGCGCCATTTTGCTGACATCAAATGTAGACATAAAATGCTGGAGTAACTCAACAGGTCAGGCAGCATCTCTGGAGAGATTGAATAGGTGACGGTTCGGGTTGGAACCCTTCTTCAGAGTGAGTCAGGGGAGAGGGAAACGAGATATAGATGGGGACAGAGAGAGATATAGAACAAATGAATGATGTGCAAAAAGCAACGATGATCAAGGAAAGGTGGAGCCCACAATGGTCCATTGTTGGCTGCGGGCAACGTGATAACGGGTTATACAGTCAGTGAAACCCAGCACGATGAAAGTGAAACTAGTACAACTAGGGTGGGGGAGGGACGGAGAGAAAGGGGATGCAAGACTTACTTGTGGTTAGAGAAATCAATATTCATACCGCTGGTTTGTGAGCTGCCCAAGCAAAATAAGATGTGCTGTTCTGGACAGAGGCAGCTTGCAGCTTCAGACCTGCCGAGAAGTGGCCTGTAAACCTGACCTACAGACAGATGAGGGGTTGGGGGTGGATCGGCAGATGGTTGGACACGGATAGAGATGAAAAGATGGAAGTTATGAGGGAAAAAGAGTGGAAGAGTTGCGAATTGTGAAGCTGGAAGGAATGTAGGTAGAAGGGGGAGAGGGGGCAGAGAGGCTAATTAACTAAAATAGTAAGATTAAATGAGAACTTACCAGTTTGAAGTTTGATCTTTATTTTATGAGGAGTTACGATGAGGGATTACGTGCCCTCCGCTCCCAAAACCCTCTATTATAAAGTTCAACTGGTATGGAAGTTCTCTCTTATCTTACTATATTAGTCTACTCTGGTATCTGTGATTTCACACCACTGCTTTGAAGAATGTCGCGCATGCGTGCTGGCGGGGTCTTCACGTAATCCCTCATCGTAACTCCTCATAAAATAAAGATCAAACTTCAAACTGGTAAGTTCTCATTTAATCTTACTATTTTACTTCGGAGTCACGTGAGTGACTACGTGAAGATTTCAAAGCTCTGTGATTTCATGCCCTGGAACGAGACCATGCTCACACACTGCCATTCTGGGATGGAGGATGAACGTATTTCACACACGACACTGTGTTGAAAAACAATAAAGGTATTATTCATACCTAAAATAATATGCCCCACATTGGGTAATTTATTTTACAGAACTTAATTTTTCTCTGCAAACGTCTCAGGATCGGCCACGGGTTTATTATAAAGCATTGAATGCGTTCATTGCTCCACCCCGCTGTGGCAAGGATGTGGTCCATAGGAACTCCCATCATCCTAGCGTCCGATGTAGATGCAGCCCTGTTGGAGTGAGATTTGAAACATTAGTATTCACCACTGCACGTAATACCACCCGAACCATCTGGATATGGTTTGCACTGTGACCTTAGGTGAGGGCATTTATGGCTAATGAGAAAGCTCTCTCCGTGCCCATAAGTGTCTTGGTGACTATATATTGGAAAATATGTGTCACTATGCAGGGCCGACTATCTGCAGGATAGGCCAGAACTCTAATATTGGCCAGAGGAACCGGGTCAGTCTTGTTTAAGTACCCCTGTATGTAGCAGGTTATCTGCCATTTGTGACAGACATGACGTCCTATTCTAGCTTGTGTAAGGACTGGACCCGTTGTGCTGATCCAAGTGCCATAATCATTCCCATCTAGGATATTAGTTTGTCCAGAGTGAGCCCCGATATTGGTGTCCATCCTCGTAACATGGTGTACTACCTATGTCCCATATATAGGTGTATCTGGGCCTGGGGGGAATAGAGTACAAATACCCCTCATTCGTTTAGGTACTAGTGGGTGTGATCCTATAGCCAGGTGATCACTCCCTCTGCCCAGATATTAGATAGGGCACTCCTTGCACAATAATGGCACTGTAACTCAATCCTTCATCGAAATGAAGGGTGGCCAGAACTCCAGCACTTCAGTGTTGGTGGCTGAGTCATATGTAGTGTTCGTCCTGGTGCTGAACACTTCCCATTTCCTGACATATGTCAGGTACTGTCTTCTCGTGGACTCCCTGCACGACGCTGAGATGGCATTGATCGTCCTGTCGGAGAGTCCGTATCCCAGAAATGGCCTGTTCAGAAACTGCAAATCAACAAGTTCATACAGTCATGGCACGGATACTTTCCCGCACGGGGTGTGCCAACCTCCTTGGCCGTTGTTGATCCAGATGCAGGGTTCTGAGACCATCTTTGTACTGTTGGGAACCATGGTACCCGTTGCGGCGTCTTGTTTAATTATTGTAAGACTCGCCTGATGAGGCAGAAGGGGAAAATGCATAGCAAAACAAATCCCCCCCCCCCCATGCAGCGAGAAATCGTCCATCGCTGCTGCCCCTGGGTCTGGTTCCCAAGCAACATATGTTGGTAGTTGGTGAATTAATCTGGATGGAAAAAAGGTCGATATCTGGTGTCCCATACCGGTCTATAATATCTGTAAACACTTTCCAATCCAACATCCATTTAATGTTGTCGTTGAATTTACGTGACCTGGTGTCTGCCACTGTATTTAGCTTACCTGGAAGGTAAGTGGTTGAGATCCAAATCTCTCTCCCAGACACCAGTGCCAGATAATATTAGGCAATTCATCACATGATATCGACTTTATTTCACCCATATGATTATATATAGGCCCCCAATGTGGTATCAATTTGTACCGTACATGCAACTGGTGCTCATCTGAGCAGTAGGCCCTGAGTGCATGAAACGCTCCCAGCATTTCTAGATAATTAATTGCTAGTGCTTTAAACAGAATAATTTTTGTGCACTCATCTGCCACCACAACTTGCGGTGGTATTAGTTGCTCCCCAACCTTTAGCACTGGCATCAGTCTGTAATGTACCCTAGGGATATAGAATGGGGTGATGGGGTTAGGATAATATTGAACATTTCTATCCACCAGTTTAATTCTGATTTGCTTTCCCTGGTAGTTGCATAGGCCTATTGAAATGGCGTGCATGATTTTTGAGAGCTAAAATTTCCCTCTTCCAGGTTTTAATAATGGAGTGGTCCAATTGTGCTGCTGGGAACGCAGCCACCAATTTCCCAATCACTCTTGCTCCTTGCCGAATGGATGGTTCCCTGATGCCAGTGAGGCTTTTGCATACTCCCATCAAGTCTGTCACTTTGTTTGGTGGCAAGGTGATAGACATATGAACAGTCAATAGTGAACCCCAAATAATCCATGGTAGTGGAGGGTTCCAATTTTGATTTATCTGGATGTACGTTAAATCTCTGTGTTGTGGCTGATACCACCAATGTAGCCAGCTCCAATTTTCACCTACAATGAGAATATCATCAAGGTAAGCCATGACGATATGGTTATGTTTCTTTTAAGTATGCTAAAGCTGGTTTTAATAAATTTGTAATAGCCTGGGTGCTGATGACAACCCATTGGATAAGGCATACTGCCATTGCTGTCCCATCCAGATAAATTTCAGGTATTTACGATGACCCTGTGTGTGACAAACGTGTCTATTTTGAAATGGGCATACTGAACGGAAGTATTTAGTTCGGTCAAATCTGTAATAATACGGCAACCACCATCTTTTTAGTTTTTATAAATATATTTGATACGAACTCTTGAAATTCTCTGATTGCTTTCTCAATCCCTCTTAACAGTTCAGCATGGCCTGCTGTTCTCTCTTTTTGTGAAGTATGAACTTCCCGCTAGGCGTATGCTGAACTGGGACAGTAGTTCGTATACAAATTCAATTTGTAATTCTGAATACTTCCGAGTATGTAAAAGTTCAGAGGTAAAAGTGCAGCACACATGATGAAACAAGTGCAACTGTCCCCCAACTTTTGATGAATCGGACATGCAATGTTTTTTAAGACAACCAGACCCACCTACCTCCATGGTTACCGGTGTTGTGTGGGTTGTCTCCGCAGTTGTTTCTTCTGGTATTGTGTTGCTGCGTTGTGGGGTTGGCGCATTTTCCATGAAGGCCGGGCTGGGCCATGGTCTGAAAGACCGCTGTGCAGGTGGGCCGGCCTTCGAGCTTTTACCACCAGATGGTCTTCCATAGCACCGATGTCTGGTGGGTGTGTAGGGGTGCTGCCGCTGTTGATAGTGGGTTTTAGAGGTGCTTGGCACCTTGATCAGGCCTATAGCCTTGGCTTCCTCATGCAGGTCTTTCACCTGCTTCGGGAGGTCCCCCAACAGCAATTTTGGCGCCTGTGTGCTACTTGTCTTGCATAATTCCGCACTTCTTGATGATGCTCTTCCTGTAACTGTTAATCTCCACTGAGTATTACACAGTCTGCTAGAGCATCTAGTAACTCTTCAGGCAAATCAACCCCATCAGTTGTCCTGGTACTGCTGTGATTTTAGCAGCCAGCAGTTTCCTCTGGAGCTTCCCCTCCTGGCTCCTTATAGATGGGCTCCTGTTGCCCCAGATGGGGTCATAGACTGCTGGTACTTTAAGAGAAATGGAGTTCTCTGGAGCAATGTACTTCCCAGCCATAAAGTTAATGGCTTGCTCCTGTAGCTGGTTTGTAGCCATGTATTTTGTACTGGCTTGCAGCTTTGTATAGGCAGTCCTTCTTGAGTTGATACAGCATGTGTCCCACAAATCTTCTGCTGCTCTCTCTTCTGGCACCCCTCACAGTTGACTGTTCAGCCATTGCCCCTTCTTCAGGGTCAGCCCAGCTCTGACCCCTAATGCTCCCCTGCGAAGAGGGTGAGACATTTGGCAGTCCTTGAAAGGATGCTGCAGTGGGTCTGCGAAGAGACCCACTGTGACTCTGCCCCTGCATAAGCAGGTCACGCTGGAGCAACTGCTCCCCATCCGCTCCCGCGGGAAAGACGCCCGCCGTCCCTATCCGTGAACGGGGTGTCTTCAGGTCCGGACCCAGCCGAGTCAACGGACCTGTCCGACCTCCGGGTGGTTTTGCCGCCGACCGCGGCGCACCTGCGGTCTGTAGCGGCGAGAAGCCGGCAGCTGCTGGCAGCACCTGCAGCTCTGGAGAGACGGCACGCTGCTGGCTGCTTCCACAGCAGCGGTATCAGCTGCTGCTCTCCCTTGCGCGACTCCATGGTGCTTCCTCCGTTCTGAAAAAGAAACACACCGAGTCGCCACGCTCACCAGAAAAGGTAAGACTTACCTTCCGTAATTTTTCAAAACTCGCGCTGGAGGAGCGGCGCTCCTCCCGACTGTCGCTTCCGCAATGCGTTCGACGATATGTCGCGCATGCGTGCTGGCGGGGTCTTCACGTAGTCACTCACGTGACTCTGAAGTAAAATTAGAGAATTCAATGTTCATACTGTTGGGTTGTAAGCTACCCAAGCGGCATATGTCCTGAACCTTTGGCAGTAGAGGAGGCCCAGGGCAGGAAGCTCAGCATAGGAATGGGAAGCGGAGTTGAAATGGAGATCCAGCCGGCCTTGGCAGGTTGTGCGCGGGTGTTTGGCGAAAGGTTTGCCGAGTCTACACTTCGTCTCACCAAAGTACAGGAGGCCACACCGGGAACACCGGATGAGGTTAGTACACGTGAACCTGCGTCTCACCTGGGAGGATGGCCGTGTCTCTGGATGGAGGTGAGCGAGGAGGTGTAGGGACAGGTGTTGCATCTCCTACGGTTGCTGGGGTGGGTACCTGGGGAGGGGGTGGGTTTGGGTGGGATGGGATGACGGAAGCAGGGAGTTGCAGAGGAGGCAGATGTCGGGAAATCATGCATTGAAATGTACAAATCGATGCTGCTGGTTATCTCATGATGCAGTAACTCCAGAGACCATCACTGAGGGAAGATCTCAACTCCCCCCGGCGCTGATTTGTATATTCTCCCTGTGACTGTGTGGGTTTTCCTTGGGACCTCCGGTTTTTGGTTACTTAACTTTGGTAAAATTGTAAATTGTCCCAAGTGTATGTAGGATAATGTTAGTGTGCGGGGATCACTAGCGCGGTGCGGACTCAGTGGGTCGAAGAGCCTGTTTCCGTGCTGTATCCCCCGCCCACAGCTCTCTCGTTGACCTTGCACCTATCTCTTCCCTCTCAATCTACATTCTGAAACAATTCTCACCTCTTTAATCCTCTAACTATAAAATTCGCAACTCTCTAATCTTTTTGACTCACACTTTGTGTGTGTTCTTCTCAGGCCTTTGTCCAACCATCTGCCCATCAATGACCCTCCTCCCCTCACCTGCATTCACCTATGACCTGCCATGTTTTGTCCAGCCACTCCTCTTCTGGCCAAATATCATAGATCTCTCCCTATAGCTCAGATAGTTGAGCCCTGGCAATGACTCGGCTATCTGACATGTTCCGCTCTATGATCTTTGCTGATTACACTGCGAGAGACAAAACGGAAGTCGGGTCGGGTTTCCCAAAATGGCGCCGGTTCCGCTCCGTTGCGTACTACACGTCAGTCCATTGGAATTTGCAGGAGTGGTCAATCTTGCTCCGCTCTATGATCTTTGCTTCTGCCTTTCTATCTTCCCACCCCAGCAATCAGTTAGCTGAAGGGTCTCAACCAGAAACGTCACCTATTCACAACCTCCAGAGAAGCTGCCTGACCCGCTGAGTTGCTCCAGCATTTTGTGCCTTTCCTGATCCTCATCAAATTCTTGTGTTATTTAAACTAATCACAATTACTTACTTACTGCCTATTATGCCTCCTGGCATGTAGGGCAGCAACGAAGGTCCTCCACTCCTGTTGATTCCTTCAGTTGCTGTTTCTGTAACATATTTTGTTTTACGAGACAGGGTTGTTAGCCATGTGCTCAACCTCCAACCTGGAGGACCAGTGGATCGCTCGTTGTCTCGCCTCTACCCTTCGACCTGTCCAGCATGGGAGACCCTAACAGGAGACGAATCTCCCGCTGGCGTAGCTCTAGGGGTCTCTGAGACACACAAGGTCCCCGACCACGACAAGGTTGCAATCCAACGGGGAGCATCACAATTAGTAACATATAGTTATTACACAAAGTCACCGTCGATTTTGTTTTATATTTAATTGTCAAGAGAACTTGTGCCTAAATTAGAGAGAACGACAGCAGCATTATTTCTCCATAAACAGACGAGGGTTGTACCACAAATTACCACCTATACAATCAACTGTCACCATCACCTAGGTGTGACTGACTGGGGAATTTGCCAGTCATTTCCTTTGTAGCACCAATAACTGCAAGAACATAGAAAATCAAAATCGCTGTTTAAACACAACACGGTTGTCCAGTTGCCTTTCCAGATCCCGGGAAGAACGAGGAAAAAGTCAATTCAAAAACGTATCTCCAAATGTCCAACCACGTGTTTGCATCTGCGCTCAACACGGGCACCAGATCCAGGGCTCAGGTCAAAGATTGTCCCATGTTAATGTTCACTGGTTATCTATAAGCCTGGCAGAGCCCTTGCCTGAACCCGCACACGCGCTCTCTGTGGTAGCAGACGGACTGACGCACGAGGGGAATAGGCTGGTCAAAGGACTGCATCATCACACAAGAGTAGGCCATTTGGCCCTTCGAGCCAGCGCCACCATTCAATATGATCATGGCTGATCATCCAGAATCATTACCCTGTTCCTGCTTTCTCCCCATATCCCTTGACTCCGTTAGCTCTAAGAGCTATATCTAAGAACCAGGGATCATAGGTTTAAGGTGAGAGCGGAAAGATTTAATAGGAACCTGAGAGACATCTTCTCCTCCCATACGCCAAGTTGGTGTATGGGAGGAGCTGCCAGAGGAGGTAGTTGTGGCAGGGACTATAACAACATTTAAAATACATTTGGACAGGTAGATGGATAGGAAAGGTTTAGAAGGATATGGGCCAAATGTGGGCAGGTGGTCGGCCTGGGGATGTAGGGCCGAAGGGCCTGTTCCCATGCTATATGACTATGACATACATACGCACACACTGCGCTGCACGTACAAATTATACAGGTAAAAACACACTTACAAAGAGCAGATAAAGTAACAGAGAGGCATCCACCACACACAGGGATTCAGACAGATACTAAATTACATACAACACCACAGAAATGGACACCCACAAGCTTTCCAGTTTAAATGCTGGGTCTGACTCCTCCACTGTCTGTTCCCAACTTGTCGATGGTGGCATTGCGTCCCTTCTCCGTCATGTTCTCAGCAAGGTCCACTCGAGTCTGTGGTGTTGCTGGCAGTCGCTGTACGGCTCTCAGTGTCCGTGTGCTGTTGCTCTTCTCCATCCTTCCTGCAGAGCTCCTCAAGATCTGCAGCCAAACACACACGCATACACCTCAAACTCCACGCTGCATTCCAGAGCGAGATAGGCTCCAAGACTCAAGAGTGTTTTATAAGTACATAAGTGATAGGAAATGTACTCGGCCATTCAATCATGGCCGATCTAACTATCTCTCCGAACCACATTCTCCTGCCTTCTCCCCAGAACCCCTGACACCTGTACTAACATGTAATTTTATTGTCATATGTCCCAAAACTGATTAAATTAAATTCTTACCTGCCCCAGCCCAACAGACATGCAAACATAGTACTCTGTAAAACCCGTAATGAACAAAAAGTTCTGTGCGTGTATGTATATATATATATAAGTTTTAAAATAAATAACTAAACAATAATAGTGCAGGGATGGAGGCAGAGATTGAGAGGAATAAGTGCAGGACAGATAGAGTAGTGCCACTACCACCTCCTACTGGAGCTTGTGTGCATTGACGAGCATTTACATTTGACTGCATTGAGAGCATCAATGTATTTTACACCTGTCGAGGGTATGGTGTGGGAGGGGCAGGAGCTAGGCCTATATCCCTGCCGCCCACTCCTCTCTGCATGCTCCAGAGGTACTCCCCTTCATTCACTCAGCTAGTCCCACACAGGCCCAGTGTGATGCCAGCTGTGCTCTGTGTTGATGTGCCTCCCTCTCCTTCCTAACAATGGTGTAGCCTCACAGCACCAGAGACCCGGGTTCAATCCTGACCTCGGGTGCTGTCTGTGTGAAGTTTGAATGGTCTCCGGGTGAGTTTGCTCCGGGTGCTCTGGTTTCCTCACACATCCCTGAAAACGTGAAGGTTTGTAGGTTAATTGTATCTGAAAATTGGCCCAAGTGTGTAGAGAGTGGATGGGAAAGCAGGATAACGTGGAACTAGTGTGAAAAAAGACACATCAGTCTGAAGACAAGAAACGTCACTCATCCATGTCCTCTAGAGACACTGCCTGACCTGCTGAATTACTCCAAAATTGTGTCTTTGTTTGTGAACCAGCATCTGCAGTTCCTTGTTTATACATAGGACTGTGTGAATGGGTGATCGATGGTCAGCACGGAATCATATTCTCTCCTTACCCAACTCCATTTTGTCTCCTTTTCATCTCTAGCCGTTCACTTGCGCCACCCATTTGCCAATCAATCCCCCCCCCTCAGCTGTATTCACCTATCACTTTCCAGAGAGAGCTTTGTCACATGCCCACCTTTTTCTTCCAGCATCATCTCTTCTATTCCATTAGTTCGAAGAAGTGTCCCGATCGAAAATATCATCTATTACCTCCACAGATACTGCCAGACCCACTGAGTTCCTACACCATGTTTAAGAAGGAACTGCAGATGCTGGCAAATCGAAGGTAGACAAAAATGCTGGAGAAACTCAGCGGGTGAGGCAGCATCTATGGAGCGAAGGAAATAGGCACTGTTTCTGGCCGAATCCTGATGTGAGGGTGGGGGGTGGGGGGGGGGGGGGGGGCGGGAAGAAGAAAGGAAGAGGTGGAGCCAGTGGGCTGAGGGAGGAGAAAGTAAGGACTACCTGAAATCAGAGAAGTCAATGTTCATACCGCTGGGGTGCAAACTGCCCAAGCGATATATGAGATGCTGCTCCTCCAATTAACATCATATAGAAACATATAAAATAGGTGCAGGAGTAGGCCATATGGCCCTTCATGCCAGCACCGCCATTCAGTCTGATCATAGCTGATCATCCAAAATCAGTACCCCGTTCCTGCTGTTTCCCCATATCCCTCGATCTTGTTCACCCACCACTTTATTTTCCTCCAGGTTTGCAATCACCCGAGGAACATGCCTCTCCCCAACTGGTCTCCAGCCCACTCCACCAGTCCGTAGTCCCAATGCCACCGGCTGTGCATGCACACACACACCTCAACATCAAGCCCCGACTAACTCCTCCCTAACTTTCACTACTTCCTCTTCAGAGCCATCCAGCGTGGCCCATCTTGCCCACACCGACCAACATGTCCCATCTACACTCGTCCCACCTCCCAGCTTTTGGCCCTCTAAACCCATCCCATTCATGTACCTGTCCAAATGTTTCTTAAACGTTGCCATGGTACCTGCTAAACGCTGCCACAGTGCCAGCTTTAATTAAGCTTTTCACTGTCCATCCTGAAGTTCCCTTCTCTAACTTGGTGCCAGAGTTTGTCAACCCAGTGAGGGCCAGGACGGTACTGTCCGGAGTGGATATCATTGAGTACACTATTATGAGGGAACAGGCTGCAGGAAAGCGTCTCTCGTGTCAGTGGTGAATAAGGCCAGAGGATGTTGATTTTGGGGAAGAGATTTGAAATGGAACTTGTTCAGTCACAGAGTGGAGAGTAGCTGGAGTATACTGTCAGAGAGAGGCGGGGAACCAGGTTTACAAAGGGTCTACATGACCTCTTGAATTGCCTGGACATTGAAGTGTTGGGTTATTGGATTAGAGTGGATGGGTGCCCACGGGTCAGCATGGGTGTGGTGGGCTGAACGGCCTCTTTCTATGCTGTATGACTCCACGAAACACGGTAAAGACAATACAGCATCCATATGAAGTAAAGAAAAAAATGACACAAAGTGGAAGAGTAACTCAGCGGGTCAGACAGCATCTCTGGAAACAGAGCCTTCGGCCCACTGAGTCCGAACAAAGATCCCCGCACGTTAACACTACCCTACACACACTAAGGAAAATTTACAATCTTCACTGAAGCCAATTAACCAACAAACCTGTATGCCTTTGGGGTGTGGGAGGAAACCGGAGCGCCCGGGGAAACCCACGCGGTCAGTGGGGAGAACGTACAAACTCCGTACAAACAACACCCTAGTCAGGATTAAACCTGCGTCTCCGGCGCTGTAAGGCAGCAACTCTGTCACAGCGCCACCGTGCCGACTGCTCACAGCACGGTGTAGCTGTGGAGCTCAAAGAACAGTATCGCCACTAACTCCGTGACGACCAGTGATCCCTGTACACTAACAATATACTGCGCACTAGGGACAATTTGCAATCTTTACCAAAGACACTTAACCCACAAACTCGGTACTCACAGAGCAGTATAGCTCGCTTGATCTTCTGGAAGCCGTCCTCCTTTTCCATTCCGACGTCGATTCCGAACACGAAGCGGAGCTCCAGCGGGTAGTCCTTGCGCTCCAGCTGCATGCGGACGGGAATGACCCTCCCGTTAGCTTTGGGGGATTCGGACAAGGCCTGCTGCATCTGGTACCCGCACCAGGGGTCCTTAATGAAGGCTGGCGAGATGACCAGGACCCAGCAGTGGCTCTGCCGGACGGCCTGGCACAGCTCGGTGCAGATGGCGCCCCCTGGCACCAGGTCCCGGAGCTGCAGGAAGCAGCGGAGACTGTGCGGCCCTAGCTCCAGGTAAGCCACCAGGTCCTGCACGTAGATCATGTCGTCCTCAGCGTGGCAAATGCACACGTCGTACTGCTTGCTCCATCGGGCCTTGCAGTCGAACCTCCGGGGCGAGGAGGGAGCAGCGGCAACGGTGGTCTGTGGGGAGGGGCCGGCGGAACTCCGGCTCTTACGCGGACCTGTCGCTCTGCTGCTCGGCTGGGGGTTGGAGCTGCCATTTTGGCCCCGGTTCCTGTTCCTCTTGAAGTCTCTGAACCACCTAAATAATCCTTCAAAGAGAGCAAACGTTAGAGTGATACAGTGTGTAGACAGGCCCTTCACCAACTTGCCCACACCGACCAACATTCCCCATCTACACTAGTCCCACTTGCCTGTGTTTGGTCCATATCCCTCTAAACCTGTCCTATCCATGTACTAGTCTAATTGCTTCTTAAACATTGCGAGTCCCTTCCACAACAACCTCGTATTTCATTCCATCCATCAAAGTTTCAAGGTCAGTTTATTGTCACATGTACCAGTTAAGGTACAAGTGGAATTTGAGTTACCGTACTAAGTGAAAAGCAACAAGACACACAACTACATAAAAGTTAACATAAACATCCACCACAGTCGATTCCCCATTCCTCACTGTGATGGAAGGCAATAAAGTTCAATCTTCTTCCTCTTTGTTTCCCCGCGGTCGGGGCAGTCAAACCATCGCAGTCGGGGCAATCAAAGCCCCCGCAGCCGATGATCGAAGCCCCCGTCGGGGTGATCGAAACTCCGCGTCGGGGCCAGTTGAAACTCTCTCCACGGCATGGAGCTCCCGAGTCGGCACCTTCTTACCACAGACCACGGGCTTCACGATATTAAAGTCCACAAGCCCCGCGGTTGGAGCTTCGATCCCTGGCAAAGGGATCACAAGCTCCACAGGCCCTGCGGCTTGAAGCGCCCGTCGGTCTGCAGGGAAGGCCGCCAACTCTACGATGTTAGGCCGCGGTGGGGACGGAGATACGATACGGGGAAAAAAACGCATCTTCGTCGGGGCAAGAGATTTACACCACCCTTCGTGTAAAATAAGTTACCCGTCAGATTCCTATAAAATCATTCCCCCTTCACCTCAAACCTATGCCGTCTAGTTCTTGATTCCCCCTACTCTGGGCAAGGCTCTGTGCATCTACCTGATCTATTCCTCTCATGATTTTATACAATATACGATCACCCCTCATCCTTCTGCGCTCCATGGAATAGTCCCAACCTGCTTAACCTACAGCTCAGACCATCGAGACCTGGTGTTAGAAATATTTTCCCCCAACAAACGACAGCCACGGCAATTAGGATTCAACTGAATGTTTAATGAGAGAAAAATCACACAGAGAGCAGAAGTCTGCAGGAGTCTCTCTACCCAGGCAGCTCCCCAAGCGTTCCTTTATACAGTGGAGTAAACAAGGAGGTCTCGACTACAATCTTATCTTGACGTCAAGCAAAGTGCAAACCACAATCAGCACATAATGTCGGACGTCTGTGATTGTAGCAATAGCAGTAAGCTATGTAGACAAGACATAGCTGCTTGTCTAACTAAATAGTTATTTTTTGCAAGGCCCGGGGTCTGCGGTTACTAGTGACGAGTAATGTCTACAAGCAAACATCTGCTTGCATAAGCATTTTCTTAAAGTACAGTCCCCGATAGCTATAGGAATGAAATTTTCTATCACCTGGCAACATCCTCGCAAATCTTCTCTGCACCCTTTCCAACTTGACAACATCTTTCCTATAACATGGTGCCCAGGACTGAACACAATACTCTAAATGAGGCTTCACCAACGTTACATATGTCTTCAGCATGACATCCCAACTTCTATACTCAATACTCTGACTGATGAAGGCTGATGTGCCAAAAGCCTTCTTGCTGACCCTATCTACTTGTGATGCCACCTTCAAAGAACTACGTACGTACTCTCTGCTGTGGTGTTGTGTTCATACGATCATTAGTGATAGGAGTAGAATTAGGCCATTCAGCCCATCATGTTTACTCCACCATTCAATCATGGCTGATCCATCTCTCCCTCCTATCCCCATTCTCCTGCCTTCTCCCCATAACCCCTGAAACCCGTACAAATCAAGAATCTATCTATCTCTGCCTTAAATAGACTTTGCCTCCACAGCATTCTGCGGCAAGGAATTCCACAGATTCACCACCATCTGACTTAAGAAATTCCTCCGCATCTCCTTTCTAAAGAACTTCCTTAATTCTGAGGCCACGACCTTTAATCCTTGACTCTCCCACGAGTGGAAACATTCTCTCATTATCCACTCTATCCAAGCCTTTTCTGTACGTTTCGATGAGGTCCCCAAAAGTCCAAAGTGTTTTCCAACGTCCGAAGGGAGGGGGAGGGGAAGGGGGAGGGGGAGGGGAGGGGCGGGGGAGGGGGAGGTGGGGGGGGGGGTTAGCCGAGTTCAGGGAAAGCTTCTACAATTGCATTTTAAGGTCAAAGGTTTCCGTTGTGGTCAAAGCAACTAAACCAGGGGAAACAGGAAAATGATCAACATGACTTACAGGAAGACAGGAAATTGTTGGCTGCTGAGGATGCAATTTTTATTCTATTTTAAAGGTATTCTATTTTATTCTATTCTGTAAATTATAAGCCAGTACAACACGTGTAATTAAAATTACTACCTTTAAACTATTATTTAAATTAAAAATACTAACTAGAAACAAATGAAAAGTTACGCAGTGGAGCAACTGGTAGAGCCGTGGCCTTGCTGTGCCAGACCTGGGATTAATCCTGACCGGGTGTTGTTTGAGTGGTGTTTGCACGATCTCCCTGTGATCGCGTGGGCTGCATCGGGCGCTCCGGTATCCACCCACATCCCAAAGACGTGCGGGTTTGTGGGTTGCCCCCCCCCCCCCAGCCTACCCCCCCCCCCAGCCCACCCCCCCCCCCCCAGCCCACCCCCCCCCCCCCAGCCCACCCCCCCCCCCCACCGCCCCCAAAACCGCAATCAGTCTGAAATAGGGTCATAAGTTCTAGGAGCAGAGTTCGGCCATTCGGCACATCAAGTCTACTTTGCTATTCAATCATGGCTGATTGATCTCTCCCTCTCAACCCCATTCTCCTGCCAACCTCCCCATAACCCCTGATGCCCTTACTACATTGAACGTTAAATTCTATTACAATACCATCACTGTTCCTCTAGAGCCCCTACACTTCCAGATCATCATTAAATCTCCTGCACACCATAACACTCAATCTCAAACTGACTGTTTCCTTCTCCTAATTCGTAGAAATATTTTTCTTTTTTACTCCATTGCCTTATCCTCCATGTTATTACAGGTAATTTGGTTTCACATAGATTATGGTATATACATAGATCAATACTCCACAGGCTTAATTATCGTTCTTAAGAGTTAGGGACTGAGCATGGAAATAGGCCCTTTGCCCCACCATCCACGCTGGCCATTGATCATCTGTTCACACTAGCTCTACGTTACTCAACTCGAGGCCACCTCAGCGACAGAGACCATCTCAGCACTAGTTCCATCTCGAGCACATAAAGGGCCAGTCCCACTTTCACGACTTAATTCAAAACCTCTGCTGAGTTTAAAGGACCTAAAAAAAAAATCGTGGTAATCTACGAACTCCTACGACCTTCCACGACTATGTTCACGAACTCCTACGAGTATGTCTATGAATTCCCACGACTATTTCGATGCCCTCCTTACGAGTAAAAAGTTGCAATTTCTTTCATTCCGACCATTTATTTTTACTCGTGGACATTTTTTATCGGGCTGGAAAAAAAGTCCCGACTTATCTTTTGCCACGTGTACCTACGGCTGGCATAACGAGCCGCTACAATGTATCTACGAACTTCTACGACCTCCTATGGACACGTTACGAACATTCTGCGAGTTTGAATCAAGGGGAAAACTCGGGAGAATTTGTGAATTTGTGAATTATCTCGTGAAAGTGGGACAGGCCCTTTAAGGCTTCACTGGATCTAACAACATTCCAACAATATTCACTTACGAGCCATGTGCTGCTGTGAGGAGCCCCACTTATGTACCACACACGACCAAGACAGTAGCCAATGGAGCCAATTCCTTCTTCAGCTTGCTGTTCTGGTTAGCAGCAGAAGAACCTTCTCTCCGAACACAACAGCATGGTGACTTCGCCTGTGAAGCAGAAAGAAACAGTCAGCCACATTCTGCCAGTTGATAATCTACATCACCACTCCTGTAACCAGGTTAATTCCCAACAGAGAGAGGTCCACACAGCAAACGCGTTCAATCACAACGAGGGCCCTGAAGGGCTAGCACAGAGATGGAACAACGTCACGCGGATGCAATTGATCACGTAAGGGAGAACATAGAGAGATCCTTATACCGCATCTAACCAATACATTGGCAACTTGGTAGGTCAGTTTAAGCATTAAAATTACTAACAAGTAACAAATTCTCGTTTTGGAGATTTGAATGCTGAAGAACGATGGAGACTGCAGAAACTGGAGGACATTGCCTGGTCCATCAATAGTATTGACCTCTCCACCAATGAAGAGATCTACAGGAAGTGCTACCTTGTGAAGGCAAGTCCACAACGCCCTGCATGTGGTAACACAAGTAGATAGAGTGGTAAAGAATATGCTGCCTTTCATCGGGGCATTGGGTATAAGAGTCAGATGAAGCTTTATAAGACTTTGATTAGGCCGCATTTGGAGTATTGTGTGCAGTTCTGCTCACCCCATTACAGGGAGGATGAGAGGCTTTGGAAAGGGTGCTGAAGAGGTTTACCAGAATGATGCCTGGATTAGGGGATAACAGCTACAGGGAGAGGTTGGTCAGACTAGGATTGTTTCTTCTGAAACGCAAGAGGTGCGCGGAGACCTTATAGCTGTATAGGCAATATGAGAGGCATGGAGAAGATATTCAGTCACAACCTTTTTTCCCCAAATGGAACGATCAAATACGAGAGCATAGTATTATGGTGAGAGGGTCGCCGTTTACAGGAGATGTGCGAGCATGTTTTTTTTATAAATACAGCGAGTGCCTGGGATGCACTGCTGGGGGTGGTGGTTGACACAGATACAATAGTGACACTTAAAATACTTTTGGATAGGCCTTCTGTTACAGGGCAACAGGTTCAAGGATCTGACAAGTAGAACAGAAAAAGGCTCACTCGTCTGTTCAATCACAAATCAGTTTTATTGGCAAGAGAGAACAAAAACAATACTTGTCTTGGTAGCACGTAGTCCGTTTTACAGCAGCACTCTCTCTCTCTCTCTCTCCCTCCCTCTCTCTCTCTCCCTCCCTCTGCCTCCATCCGCAGCGCTGATCGTGACTCAGTCTGTCGGTGAACCACTCTCGTACATAAACTCACTTCTGGCTTCCTGGAGCCTGCCTTTATACAAGCAAGAAATCAGCTGTTGAAATAACCGCTGGTAAGTCCTGGCCAACTGAAGGGTCCCGACTTGAAACGTGTGCCTACACTGCCCATGCCAAACATGATACCAGGTTAAACTAATCTCCTCTGCCTGAACATAATCCATACCCCTACTCTCCCTGCATATCCATGTGCCTATCTAATAGCCTCTTAAATGTTCCTATTGTATTTGCCTCCACCACAAACCCTGGCAGCGTGCTCCAGGCACCCACCACATCTCATGTTCATTAGGTCTAGGAGCGGACTTAGGCTATTCGGCCCATCAAGTATATTCTGCCATTCAATCAACCTCTCACGTCTGAGGTCTGTGGTTCCTACCTGCTTTAAAAGGGCATCAATAACACCGTTGCCCAAGAAGAGCAAGGTGACGTGCCTCAATGACTATCGACCAGTGGCACTAACGCCTGTGGTGATGAAGTCTTTGAGAGGCTGATTATGGCGCAAATCAGCTCCTACCTCGACACTGCAGTTCGGTTACCGCCACAACAGATCAATGGTGGATGCGATCTCGCTGGCTCTCCACTCTGCCCTGGACCGCTTAGACGACAAAAACTCATATGTCAGGCTGTTATTCATTGACTACAGCTCGGCATTTAATACAACCATCCCCTCAAAATTGGTTACCAAGCTCTCAGATCTGGGTCTCTGCGCATCCCTCTGCAATTGGATCCTCGACTTCAATATCCACAGACCACAATCTGTCCGTACTGCTGGAAATGTGTCAGCCTCGATGCTAATCAGCACGGGAGCACCTCAAGGCTGCATGCTCAGCCCCCTGTTTTACTCACTCTATACTCATGACTGCGTAGTCGGACATAGTGCGAACTCCATCATCAAGTTCGCTGACGACACCACTGTTGTGGGACAAACCACTGATGGGGACGAGTCAGAGTATAGAAGAGAGATCGACCGATTTACCAAATGGTGCCAGCACAATAACCTGGCTCTCAACACCAGCAAAACCAAGGAACTGATTGTGGACTTTGGAAGGGGTAGGAGAGGGACCCAAAATCCTGTTTATATCAACGGGACGACGGTGGAAAGGGTCAAGAACTTCAAATTCCTGGGCGTGCACATTTCCGAAGATCTTTTCTGGTCCCAGCACACTGATGCAATTATAAAGAATCTACTTCCTGAGATGATGGAGAGTCGGTATGTAAAGAGGACTCTCTCAAACTTCTACAGGTGCACAGTGGAGCGGCCTCTTGTTCCGGTATAATGTTCCGGTGGGCAGCGCGACTCTCATCGCAGCGGCCTCTGCAGTCAGTCTGTCTTTTTTTATTTTTTGTCTCGTTTGAGTGTAGTTAGTGGTTTTTTTTAGCTGGATATGAGTGGGGGGTGGGGGGCGGTGTGGGGAAAACTTTTAAAATATTTTCCCTGTACGGAGGACCGGACCTTTCCTCTGTCGGGTCTCCGTTGCCGTTGGGGCCTAGTACCGTGAAGCAGCCTCCAACCGGACCTGGGGCTCCAGTCTCAGAGCCTGCGGACTACTCACCATCGTGGAGCTGGCTAAGTTCGGATCGGGAGGAGCTGTGGTGACACGCGGCTGCTGCCCGACCCCGGAGATTCGGAGGCTCCAGCTGCCGGCCGGTGGACGGTAACACCCGGAGCTCGCGGGTCCCTGGTGGGAGACCGCTATTCGGAGCTCCCGCGGCGGCAACTTCTCCCGCCCGAGTTGCGGGGTGGAAAATGACCTGGAGCGGGGCCTTGCATCGCCCGGCGCGGACTGAATGGCCGCGGGACTTATTTACCATCGCCCGCCAGGGGCTTTGACTCTGACATCAGGAGGAGAATGGGGGGTGCAGGGGAGAGATAAGACTTTGCCTTCCATCAAACTGAGGAGGAGATTCACTGTGATGGATGTTTGTGTAATTTGTGTTGTGTCTTGGTTCTTTTCTTGTTTGTATGACTGCAGAAACAAAATTTTGTTTGAACCTCAATGAGATTCAAATGACAATAAACGGTATTGTATTGTATTGTATTGTATTGGAGAGCATGCTGACTGGTTGCACTGTGGCTTGGTTCGACAACTTGAACGTCCAGGAGCGGAAAAGAATGCAGAAAGTTGTGAACACTGCCCAGTCCATCATCTGCTCAGACCCCACCATCGAAGGGATTTATCGCAGTCGCTGCCTCAAAAAGGCTGGCAGCATCATCAAGGACCCACACCATCCTGGCCACACACTCATCTTTCCGCTACCTTCGGGTAGAAGGTACAGGAGCCTGAAATCTGGTACATCCAGGTTCAGGAAGAGCTTCTTCCCCACAGGCATCAGGCTATTACACTTGCCAACAAACAGACTCTGAACTATAACAGCCACTAGTCTGTTTTTTTTCTTTCACTCGGGGTCACTCGTGGGTGGACTCGCACCGTGAGACAGGGCCATTAAGCTATCTATCACATACTGTATATGTTATTTGGGGATCACTTCCAGAGTTCAGACGGGGGAAAGGTTCCCCAGGCTTGCTCTAGTCGGGAACATCACAACTGGTGGGGCAGCTGCTGCCTCACAGCGGCAGAGACCTTGAGTTTCTACCCACGTCCCAAGGACGTGGGGGGTTCGATAGTTTGTACTGGGCTCTGAAAATTACCCCTAATGTAGACGGCTGGTAGAGTTTGGGGGGGGAGGAGGAGGAGTGGGGGGGGGGGGGGGGGTGTGGGAGACGACGAGGGGGGGGGGGGGGAGGAGGAGTGGGGGGGGGTGGGAGACGACGGGGGGGGGGGGGGGAGGAGGAGGTAGGGTAGCAATGTTACAAAATTTTGAGATTTAAAAAAAATCAAGCCTGCAATATATCCCATCAGATAAAGCATAAAAATAAGTTTAATTTGACACCTATCCCACTATATCTACCCAAAATGTTTTTTAAAAAATTGGACTCAGATATTACAAATTTTATTTGGGATTATAAGCCCCATAGAATACAAAGACCACACCTGAATAAACCCAAAGTAGTAGGGGGATTAGCACTCCCTAATTTTATGTATTATTATTGGTCGGTAAATATTAGAAATATGATTCAATTGTTGGATAATGCTCTTCATCAACCGGAATGGATCATTATGGAAAAAGAGGACTGCTCCCCCTTTAATATTGGTGCGATCCTTCTTTCACCAATGACGGTGAATAATACAAACTACAACAAAAACCCAATTATACATAGTACAATCAGAATTTGGAAACAAACAAAATACAATTTAAAATTAAGAAACTTATCTCTCCTATCGCCTATTGCTAAAAACCCTCTGTTTAAACCCTCGATTATAGACAAAGCATTCATACAATGGGAAAGAGCAGGAATTAAAACTTTGGGAGATTTGTATGATACTGGAAAACTATTATAATTTAAACAATTACAACTAAAATACAATCTGGGGAACAATCAGTATTTTAAATATTTCCAAATATGTGATTATTTGAAAAAACATGCACATGAATTTCACACAATGCCATTAGACTTACTAGATGAAGTAATGAATACAAAGGCGGAATCACCAAATTTAATTTCACATATATATAATATTATACTAAATGCAGTAATACCAACAACGGAAGGTATTAGAGGTGAGTGGGAAAATGAACTAAGCATAAACATTTCCAATGAAAGGTGGAAAGAATACTTATTAAATGTGCACAAATGCTCAATTAACGTAAGACACACTTTAATACAATTTAAAATTATACATAGATTATACTACTCAAGAACTAAATTAAATAATTTTTTCCCTAACGTTTCACCAATGTGATAAATGCCACTGTCAAGGAGCTACAATAGTGCACTCATTCATCGTTTGTACAAAAATTCAAAGGTTTTGGATTTAAATCTTTGAAAGTTTCACAAAAGTGTTTAAAATAAAAATGACACCAAAGCCAGAATGGATTATTTTCGGAATGACAGAAGGTAGTTCGGAATTAAATGCGTATCAAAATAATTTATTTGATTACGGCTTAATAATAGGAAAAAAAACAAATCTTAAAATTCTGGAAAATGCTCCTATACCAACATTAAATATGTGGATTTCAACTATGTTTGAAACACTACATCTGGAAGATATGAGACTCCGCCTGGAAGGAAAATCAGAACGTTTCTTTCAGACGTGGTCTGCATTTATAGAATTACTGCAAAGATAGGGTGCAGGAGTACCTCGG
Organism: Okamejei kenojei; assembly: GCA_035221665.1. Taxonomy (NCBI): domain Eukaryota; kingdom Metazoa; phylum Chordata; class Chondrichthyes; order Rajiformes; family Rajidae; genus Okamejei; species Okamejei kenojei. Next base: position 11,631,586 of record CM069159.1, read on the forward strand.
GCCTTGGTAGGGGGGATGAAAAACTATCGAGTTGGTGGATTCCTTTTGCGTGATATATATAACAGAGTAACTGGCTTTTTTTTCCTTTTCCTTTTTTTTTAGGGTCTATCTCTTAACCCCCTTCTCTAATTCTTTGACCAAGGGTTTCTTCTCCCTTTGACATGCTCTTTCACTATCACAACTCTTTTCACCTATTTCACTCTCTTTCTTTCTATTCTTTTTCTTTAAAAGCCATAAAATTATGGGGTACAATGATTGTAACAATATATATGTGAAGTACATTGATGTATTTACCGCTAATAAATATATATTTTTTTTTAATTAAAAAAAAATAAAAACATTTGACACCTAATTCACTTTCATATCTTCAGTATTAAAAAAGTTGTGGCCATTTTCATACTCATAAATTAGCATCTTGTTCCCCATTGCCTTTCCATTGACTTAACACAAAAGCTGTGATCTAGGACAGTCAAAAGCCCATAACTTTCTTAAAAATCAAGAGAACTCTATGAAATGAGGCATTTCAGCATTCTGAAATAAATATGAAACAATATTACTTGGATGACCTGAAATTAAAGCATTTAATTAGTTAGTTACCTAATTGTAGCTAATTACAAAATCTAATCTAATAATCTAAACATCTATCCATTTCTTAAGAAAGGATAAACTTTTTTAAATTGTCTATGTGTCCAAATAACCTTCACATAATAATTCACAATATAAAATGATTTTTAAATCTCATTTTCATGAATTTATAGGCCAAATGGAAGAAATTTAGTGTTTAATGGCTGTAAATTAATGGTCATTTAAATCAACTTGCGAGTGGGTTTTAGTGGAATGCGGTGTATTGGACCGTTGCGGTTTGCGGTGAAGTCGGCATGAAAAACATTGCCGGTTCATACATTTCTTTTGCCCCATTTCGCAACATGAAAATGTGATTAAAGGCTTCCTAAAAACCACGTGTTAATGTAAAAATAAACTGTGTACTTTATTTTCTCCCCTACGTAAAATCCTTCCCGTTGTCGGCGCTCACGGCTTTAGAAGATGATTTTTAAATTACTCTAGTTAATCTAGCGTAGTTTAAAAATACCTTCATGAATGAAATGTCGGAGCGATTTCTCTTCAGCAACGAAATCGCCCGACATGGATCGATTTGCCCAGTCTGTGGAAAAAGGGCACTTTAAACAAGCCCCCCTCTGAAAGGTGCCAAAGTCAAGCACACGGGGAGCGGCCAAACTGCAGCGCTGCTCAAGGTAAGTTTTGTAACATACCTTGGAGGAGTTAATGAGAATCAGGAATTAATTACTGTAAATGGGCGTTGCAGAGGCCGTGGGCCGAAGGGTTTGCTTTCAGTGTCGAGGAGGGGGGAAAGGGATCATCAAAGACTGTTGTATTGTCCGTCCCAGAGGGAGCAGAAACGTACTTGCAGCGGCCCGACAGAACATGTAAACTTAGTACTCTGTAACAATATAATAAACTAGAAAACAATATAATAAACTTAGTAGCAATATAATAAACTAGAAAACAAGTTCCGTCACAGTTGCACTCCCCGCAGTTAACATAACTCTTTATACAGCGCAAGCGAACAGACGGTAGTTTCGGAACAGACAAAAATACCTATCAGGAAGTGGTAACAAGGGTACTTGCGGCGGCCGTGCGTGTGGAACAGAGTGCTCATCATTCCCAGTCGGAGTGTGGTGTAGTGAGGTGGGGAGGTGCGGGTCCCGGACCCTGTCCCAGACCCAGTCCCTGTCCCTGTCCCAGTCCCAGACCCAGTCCCAGACCCCGTCTCCGTGCAGCCGAGCCCACGCTCCCCTCTCCTGCGCCCGCTCCCTGCAGCGGCGGAAATTACTGTCGCGCAGAGAAACCGAGGCGAGGCTGAACCAGCCACTTTGCAAACCCCCTTGCGGCTGAAAACGACGGAAATGCATTTCAAATAAGGTCACAGGTGGCAGGAGCAGAATCAGGCCATTCGGCCCCTCGAGTCTACTCCGCCATCCAATCATGGCTATTCTATCTCTCCTAACTCCATTCTCCTGCCTCCTCCCCCATGACCCTAACACCCACACTAATCAAGAATCCTATCATTAATCATCAATCTATCTCTGCATTTAAAATATCCATTGACACCTCCACAGCCTTCTGTGGCAAAGAATTCCAGATTCACCACCCTCTGATTAAAGAAGGCTCTCAACCCAAATCGTCGCCCATTCCTTCTCGCCAGAGATGCTGCCTGTCCCGCTGAGTTACTCCAGCTTTTTGTGTCTAGAACTATAGCCTCAGAATAAAAGGCTTTTATTATGGTTCTAGACTCTCCCGCTAGGGGAAACATCCTCTTCACATCCACTCCATCCAAAGATAGACACAAAAGTTGGAGTAACTCAGCGGGACAGGCAGCATCTCTGGAGACAAGGAATTTGTGACGTTTCGCACCAAGACCCTTCTTCAGACTGGTTAGGGATAAGGGAAACAAGAGATATAGATGGCGATGTGGAGAGATAAACAACAATGAATGAAAAAAAAAATAGCCATGATCAAGGAAACAGGCATTTGTTAGCTGTTTGTTGGGTGAAAACGAGAAGCTGGTGCGACTTGGGTGGGATAGGGATAGAGAGGGAATGCCGGGGCTATCTGAAGTGGGAGAAATTAAGCTCCCCTAGCACCAATACGAGCTCCCCTCACGCCCAGCAGCCGCTGAATACATTGAGTGAGGCTGTTCTTCTAGTCTAATGTCGCAGCTCAGTTAAAATGTAGCAAGATGACACAAAAGCGCTGGAGCACCTTTCGCCTCCTTCACCAAGTGTGTTGGAGTAACTCAGCGGGTCTGGCAGCATCTCTGGAGAACATGGCTAGGTGACGTTTTTATATTTAAAACTTAGCAACAGCGGGGAAAGAGCTAAGATATAGCAACAAAGAACTGCAGATGCTGGTTTACAAAAAAAGACACAAAGTACTGGAGCAACTCAGCAGGTCAGGTAGCATCTCTGGAGAACATTGATAGGTGAAATTTCGGTGTGGGGACCATATTTATTTAAAGTGATAAAAGTTAAGATGTCGCCACATGGCACTGCAGATGTTGGTTTGCAAAAATATACAAAGTGCTGGAGTAACTTGGTGGACCAGGCAGCATGTCCGGAGAACAGTCTGAAGAAGGGTCCTGATCCGAACCTATCCATGTAGAAACTGCAATTGCTGATTTATACCAAATAGACATAAAGTTGTGGAGAAACTGTTTCTCCCACGGCTTTTCTCCAGAGATGCCGCTGAATTACTCCGGCTCTTGGTGAAACGTCACCTATCCATGTTCTCCAGAGATGCTGCCTGCCCGCTGAATTACTCCATCACTTGGTGAAAGTACTGAAACTGATTTATTTGAAGGAACGTGAAAAAGTCAACCTAGTCTTGCTTTAACAATGTTATTAGATGATTGCGTTGGTGGCCATTGGTGGTACCGATTCACTTGAATTAAATGAATTGAAGATGCTGCCAGTAACTAAGTTACTCCAGCACTTGGTGAAGGACTCTTGCTAGTTTTAACTGAGCTGCAACATTAGATTACAAGAACAGCTTGACTCAATGCAGTTACACGTATGATCTATATGTGTAAGGAGGGGTGGGGGAAGGGGGCAAGGTCCAGATGCACTGTGATGATGAAGGTTCACCAATCTATCTCCAATAGGGTGATGGAGGAGACAACGAACTGCAGATCCTGGAATCTTAAGCAAAAAACACGAAGTGCTGGAGTAACTCAGCAGGCCTGGCAGTATCTAAGGAGGGAATGGATAGGCGATGTTTAAGGGAGGGATCCTTCTTCAGAATGGGTGATGTAGGATATGGAAGAGTGCCTGCATGTGGTGCTGTTCTCTTGCTCTTCTAGGCAGTATGGGCCTCAAAGCGGTGCAGCTGGTAGAGCTGCTGCCTCACAGCACCAGAGACCAGGTTTGGATCCTGACCTTGAGTGCTGTTTGTGTGGAGTTTGCACTTTACCTCTGTGATCAAATGGGTTTCCTCCCACATCCGGATCGTATCTCTGGTCACTCTGCGGCCTAACATCATGGAGCTGGCAGCCTTGCTCGAGACTGACTTTGAGCCCCACCGTGGGGCCGCGGACTTACCATCGGAGCATGTGATCCCTTGCCTGGGATCGACGCTCCAACCGCGCCCTGCGGATTTCACCATCGAGGAGCTCGCAGTTTCGGGTAGCTTTTTCGGCTGATGTCGGGAAGCTCCAAAGTCGTAGGAGAATCAACTAGCTCCAACCCGGGTCTGATCGGCCGGCGCAGGGGAGCTGAGATCCCCCCCGATGCGGGAGCTAGAGCGCCCCAACGCGGAGAGTCCGACTGCCGGCTATGGGAGCCAAGATCGCTCTGTCAAGGGAAAGCTCGAGGCCCCCGACCGCGGGAGAACAAAGAACAAAGAGAATTAACTTTTTTTCACCTTCCATCACAGTGAGGAATGTGGAGGAGTCACTGTGGTGGATGTTTATTTAAAATGTATTTTGTGTGTTTTGTTGCTTTTTATTGGTATGACAGTATGGCAAATCAAATTCCTTGTATGTTGCAAAACATACTTGGCTAATAAATTATGATTATGATCCCAAAGACATGCGGGTTTGTAGGTTAATTGGCTTCTATAGATTTCTCCTAGTGTGTAGGAAGTGATTGAGAAAGTGGGATGACATAGAGATAGTATGAATGAGTTTAGTTTAGGTTGGAGATACAGCGCGAAAATAGATCCTTTGGCCCATCAAGTCCACGCTGACCAGCGATCCAGCACATTAACACTACCCTATACACACTAGGAACAATTATATATTTGCAGCAAGCCAATCAACCTGCAAACCTGTATGTCTTTGGAGTGCGGAAGATCTCAGAAAAAACCTACGCAGGGTGATCGATGGTCGGCATGGACTCGGTGGGTCGAAGAGCATTACACGTTATGGGTTTGGAAGCATCTGCAATTCATGTTGAAGATGAGGCAGAGAGTGGTTGACTCAGCCCTGTCCATCATGGGCACAGCCCTCCCCTCCATCTAAAGCATCTACATGAAGCGCCACCTCAAGGTTGCAGCACCTATCATTGAGGATCCCCACCATCCGTGCCCACTTCTCGCTGCTACCATCGGGCAAGAGGTACACGGCTTGCACCACCATAGACTCGTTCTCTAATTGTGTCGTGCATTAATGTCATGTTTTATTTGCACTGGTTTGTTGCACTGCCTTGTAGAATTAGAGTAATTTATGTTTAATTTGCTTTCGCTTGTTGTCGGAGTCTATGTACCTGTGATATTGCTGCGGGCAAATGGATAATGGCTCATGGACAGGGTGTGTAAGGCTCATGTTGACAGGAAATTTTCAGAGGTTGTTGCCAAAGGAATTGTTCGAAGCATGTTTATTTATTTCTGATCGCCCGCCAGTGTTTGTAGAGCCCTAGCCATGGTGTTGCTTAGTGACTCTGGGACAAATACTACCCTGAGGTTATTTGGCTTGTCTGAAGGGCCCAGATCAGGAAAATTAGATGGAAAATGCATTAAAATATATGGGGATCTGTTCACTCTATGACTAATGACAACCAAAAGTTTATTTCCCTTCCTCAATCCCAATTCCTTCTTCTCAGAGTCATAGATCGTGGAAACAGGCCTTCTGACCCAACCTATCCCCGCCGACCAACATGCCCGATCTACACTAGTCCCACCTGCTTGCATTTATCCCTATAAACCTATCCTATCCATGTACCTCTCTAAATGTTTCTTAAACATTGTTATAGTACTTGCCTCAACTACCTTCTCTGGCAGCTCGGTCCATCTACCTACCACCCTATGTGTAAAAAAAGTTGGCCCTCAGATTCCTATTAAATCTTAGCTGCCGCAGCCAGACATAAAACAGCTTCTTTCCACGAGCAGTAGGTCTACTTAACAGCCAAAAGTCTGTAGCCTCTTTTTTCTCTGGTACTTTATTTTCACATGTTTAAATTGTTTTTATTTTTAATAAGCGAGTTTGGTATTCTGACTGCGCATGCCCAGGTCATAGGTCACTTACTATAAACATTCTCGGCAACTGTGGTGCTGCGTTGTGTGCGGGCTTGCATTTCGTCCGCGGTCGGGATCGGGCCTGGCTCTCCGGCGCTGTTGAGTTGCTGCTGGCCGTCCCCGTCCCCTCCCGGGTGTCCGTGGGCTGACGGGGTGGCCCCGAACTTGCAGCCGGCGCTGCACCCGCTGGCTCTGCCTGTCCCTCTGGGTTGGCCGGCAGCCCTGGACTGGCGGTGTCGGGCCTGGCTCTCCTGAGCTGCAGGCGCTGTGGAGTTGCTGCTGGGCCGTCCGTCCGTCCCTGTCCGGTGGCAGCTGGACGTGCCCGTCCCTGTCCGGTAGTAGCCCTGGACTTGTAGCTGGCACAGGGGATGGGGGGGGGGGGGGAGGAGTTGCTGGCTCTGCTCCGGCTCCCAGAGGGGCCGTTCCCCGGCGGGCCGGTGACTATCGGCTGGATGAGAGAGTGGGATATCAAGGAGTGGAATTATATAGGACTAGTGTTATCATAGAACGGGTGATCGATGGTCAGTGTGGAATCGGTGGGCTGAAGGGCCTGTTTTAAATGCTGTATCTTTCAATCAATCTTATTGGTCAACTTCTTTGTCTGAATCCAGACATGACGTTACAAATGAGTATTTCGGTGTCATCAATGCATGCTCATTGATAAAACAGCCGATAATGGTTTGGCTTAGGGCAATGGATTGGGGAACTTTTGCAGACAACACACGTAAAGGATCACAGACAAACATTTTAAACAAAATTATGATTTTATTACATGAATACAAAGTACCCTGATTATGTAACATTCCAACACTATTTATAAAAATGGCAATTTCACATTACACAGGAGTGTTCAATGTCACCCTGTGAACAACTGTTACAATTATAAAAATCTTAGCAGTAATTTACAATCATATTTTCTCTCAAATCTTTGCCGTGGGTTTTAATTATTAAATTGATATAGCAGCAAATTATCCACTGCCACTAGATGGCGTCTTGTACAGCACTTTCCATCTCCAGGGTATTTTTCTCACTTTATCTACTTCGAGTCAGAGTGATACAGTGTCGAAACAGGCTCTTCGGCCCACAGCAGCCAACGATGTCCCAGCTATCCTAGCCCCACTTGCCTGCGCTTGGTGCTTATCCTTCCAAACCCGTCCTCTCCATGACTCTGTCCAACTGTTTCTTAAACGATGGGATAGTCCCAGCCTCAACTACCTGGCAGCATGTTCCATACACCCACAACCCTCTTTGTGAAAAAGTTACCCCTCTGATTCCTATTAAATATTTTCCCCTTCACCTTGAACCTCTGTCCTCTGGTCCTGGATTCCTCTTCTCTGGGTAAAAGACTCCATGCATCTACCCAATCTATTCCTCTCATGATTTTGTATACTTCTATAAGATTTCCCCTCATCCTCCTACATTCGATAGAGACCCTGCCCACTCAACCTCTCCTTATAGCTCCTTCTAGTCATGGCAAAATCCTCGTCAATATTTTCTGAGCCCTTTCAAGCTTGACAATATCTTTCCTAAACATGGTGCCCAGAACTGAACACAATATTCCAAATGCGGTCTCACCAACGTCTTATACAACTGCAACATGACCTCCCAACTTCTATGCTCAATATTCTGACTGATGAAGGCCAAAGTGCCAAAAACATTTTTGACCACCTTATCTACCTGTAACTCGACCTTCATGGAACTATGCACCTGTACTCATAGATTCCTCCAGTCTACAACACTACCCAGAGACCTACCATTTACTGTGTAGGTCCTGCCCTTGTTTGATGTCCCAAAATGCAACACCACACACTTCTCTGTATTAAATTCCATCAACCATCCTCTGCCCAATCGATCTGCAAAACTACAAACTTTTGTAACAACCGCAAACTTGCTAATCTTGCCCTGTATGTTCTCATCCAAATCATTGATGTAGATGACAAACAGTAACGGGCCCAGCACCGAACCCTGTGGCCCACCACTAGTCACAGGTCTCCATTCTGAGAAGCAACCTTCTACCATCACCCTCTGCTTCCTTCCATGGAGCCAATTTGCTATCCACTCAGCTATCTCTCCTTGGATCCGATGAGATCTAACCTTCCAAAGCAGCCTATCATGCGGCACCTTTTCGAACGCCTTACTAAAGTCCACGTGCACAATATCTACAGCTCTGCCTTCATCAACCTTTTTCCTCATGTCTGCAAAAGATTTTTGAGGTTTTGTTGCCAGAGAAGATGCAAATTTCTCCTTGGGGGAATTTTGCCCTAGGGGGTTTGTATTTTCTTCAGATAATCTATGCACCTCTACTACTTTGCCCTTCAATCACTAGAAAACATTGTAAGAAGGAACTGCAGATGCTGGTTTAAACCGTAGACACAAAATGCTGGAGTTACTCAGTGGGACATGCAGCATCTCCGGATAGAAGGAATGGGTGAAAAGACGACTTGGAAGAAGGGTCTCGACCCAAAACATCACCCATCCATAGATGTTGCCTGTCCCACTGAGTTACTCCAGCATTTTGAGTCTATCTTCACTAGAAAACATTGCTGCTCCAACCAGTGATATGCTATGAAGTGTGTGGAAATGAGACTAGAAGACTGGAATCTGAAGCAAGGTTGATATAGCACATACTAATTAATAAACACCTGTCGCAACCCTAGGACATAGACCATGAGGGGATAATCAAGCAGTGTGCCCAGAGGACAGATCTCAGCCGGCTTGAACTTGTGGCAGTCATGTAGATTTGCAGACAGCTGGCTGGACTGTTCATCGAGGGTCAATTCCCAGTCATTAAGTTAATATCAAATTGCAAAACGTTAAGTGTCAGTTACAGAAACTAGAAACCACCTGGTGTATGATAAAAGTTTGTGTAGGGGGAACTGTAAATGCTAGTTTAAATCGAAGACACACAAAAGGCTAGAGTAACTCAGCGGGTCAGGCAGCATTTCTGGAGAAAAGGAATAGATGACGTTTCAGGTCCAGACCCATAAAGTCACCTGCTTCACTGTCCCGCATCAGGACTGGTCCTTTGTGAAACTCTCAGAACTTTAAGGCAAGAAAGCTGATACATGTGTGTCAGCGAGAATAAAAAGAGATATTGAGATGAACACTGCTGCTCTCGTCTGTAGCCTAGTAGATTACAGAGCATGTGCCCATACTTTTAAACGGGAATGAGAATTGATTGATTGAATTAAAGATTAATTGTTTAAAAGATACAGCATGGAAACAGGGCCTTTGGCCCACTGAGTCCACACTCAACATCAATCAGCGTTCACATTAGTTCCATGTTATCCCACATTTGCATCCACTCTCCAACACACAAAGGGCAATTCACATTGCAGGTGATCAAATACAATTTCAATAGTCACTACATGGTTATGCTTCAACTCTCAGGAATGAAGGTAGATTCAATGAAGTTACACATTTACAATCAGTTTACCTTTCAGATGGGAAATTACACATCCGGAACCTGCATTACATTGTTGAAACAGACTCATTTCAAATTCACATAAAATGGCACGTGAACAAACCAGTCCTGCTGTCCTGTGACATCTAGTGTACTCATTCTTGTTGGTTACCAAAAGTGCTGCTAAATAGCTTCTATTTGCACATCCAAAATGGTTTCCTGAGGCCCCAGGCACTTAGAACCCTAATTTATTCATTTCCCTATTAATATTATAGGTGCAGATAGTTTCCAATGGTCTTACCATAAGCCAGAGTTTGACCAATTCACCTCAATGAGGCCTATGGCTCACCGTTTCGATGCCTACCATCGATCACCCATACACTATTTCTATCCCACACACCAGGGACCATTTACAGAAGCTAATTAACCTACAAATCTGCACGTCTGGGAGGAAACCGGTGCACCCAGAGAAAATCCACGCAGTCACAGGAAGAACATAAACGCTGTGCAGACCTCTGTGCCACCCCTTAGAGGTACAGCATGGAAAAAGACCTTTGGCCCACCACGTCTGTGCTGACCAATGATCAGCCGTAATTCTGCATCTTCCTCTTCGCTCTACCCATTATACGCGAGTTTGATTTGGTTGTATTCATGCATAATATTATCTGATCCAATTGGATAGCATGCAAAGCAAAGCTTTTCTCAGTACATGTAACAATAATAAACTTAAACCTAGATTCCGACCATTGATTTCCTTGCTTTGTTTTAGCTCACATAAAACATTGCCCGCAACGCTTTAGCTCCCCCTCTCATTCCCATACTGACCTTTTTGTTCTGGGCCTCCTCCTCTGTCAAGAGTGAGGCCCAGCGCAAATTACAAGACAACACCTTATTTTGCTTGGGCAGCTTAAACCCCAGCAGTATGAATATTGACTTCTCTAACTTCAAGTAACCCTTGCTTTCCCTCTCTCTCCATCCCCCCCCCCCCCCTTCCTACTTCTCAAACCAGCCTGACTGTCCCCGATTATCTCTGCATGCTTCGCTGTCATCTTCTCTTGGCTAACAATGATCTATTCTACATTCTCCTCGGACTTTATCCCCTTTGATGTCTCGTTGTCACATCTTGCACTTCCTTATCTCTGTGTCTCAGCTGAAGAATGGTCTCGACCCGAAACGTCACCCTTTCCTTCTATCCAGTGAGGAGGCAGGAGAATGGGATTGAGATGAAAAATAGATCAGCCATGACTGAATGGCAGAGTAGACTCGACGGGATGAATAGCCTAATTCTGTTCCTCTGTCTTGTAGTCGTCCCCTTTTAAAGCAATTAGGTTTCTGCATATTTCACGTCCTATATGGGGAAGGATTTATTTCTTGAATTATTAGAATAAGCCTGGAGATGGCGCATGCTTTCTTACTAGTGTTCAACTAGTAAAACAATAGAGCCTGTGAAATTCATTATAACATCAGTTCCAAAGCGTCAACCATCCATATTTCAAAGGTGCATTATTGGCAACATTTATCACTTTATGAAGAATTTTCAGCAAGATCATAAAGTATAAAGCACATTTTTCACGAAGTCTCACCACAGCAAACTGAATTTCACAAAATCAGACAATATTATTTTCCAGTAGTTTGGTGCCTTTGTAGAATCGAATGAAGTCAAATGCACTGAGGTCAAGGGTTTTGAATCTTCCATCCAGAATGAGCTCAGCCACGGCTCTGCCCACAGCCGGTGACTGCTGCAGGCCGTGGCCACTGAAGCCAGTTGCAAAAAACATGTTGGTGACCAGTTGGTGAAAACCAATGACCGCATTCTGGTCAAAGGTGTTGTAATCATAGTAACCCGCCCAGGCACTTTTCAACTGAGAAGAGAAAAAGCAGTAGAGTAGAATGACAGAAACCATCTCGGGACCAATCCGCACAGAAATGTTGGAACTGAACAAATGTTTAACCAAAGAGCAAACATTTTACGGTTCTTTAGGAAGAGAGGGCAGAGGAGAAAATATATGCCCAGTTGTCAGTTATACTGTACGCAAACATGCACTTCAGCACCCCACCTACATTTGGCCCATATCCCAGGAAACCTTTACTATCCATGTATCAGTCCGAGTGTCTTGTAAATCCTTTTATGGGATGAGTATGAGTATCTGCCTCAATTACCTCCTCTGGCAGGCGAAATGTGTAGGAAGGAACTATGCTGGTTTACACCAAAGATGGACACAAAATGCTGGAGTAACTCAGCGGGACAAGCAACATTTCTGGATAGAAGGAATGGGTAATGTTTCGGGTCGAGACGCTTCTTCAGACTGGAATGAGTAATGTTTCGGGTCTAGACCCTGCTTCAGACTGCAGTCTGAAGAAGGGTCTCGTCCTGAAATGTTACACATTCCTTCTATCCAGATGCTGCCTATCCTGGTGAGTTACTCCAGCATTTTGTGTCTACCTCCTCTGCCAATTTGTTTCATATGACCACTACCCTCTGAATGAAAAATGTTACCCATCTCATAAACCCACGGAACTGGTTTTAATGCCCAGTTGTGTTCCAGATTATTACTCCCTGACCTCCTGAACATAGGCAGAAGTGGTGTATGAGAATGCAGCATGATGACCACAGCCCAGTTCATCATGGGCACAGTCCTCACAACCACCGAGAGTGACTACATGAGGCATTGCTGCAAAAAGGCAGAATCTATTATCAAGAATCCCTTCTATCCGGGCCATGCCCTCTTCTCACTGCTACTATCGGGCAAGAGCCTGAAGTCCCACACCATCAGTTTAGGAACAGCTACTTTCCGCAACTATCAGTTCTTGAACCAGCCTGCACAACCCTAATCTTATCTCATCAACAAAACACTGTGGACCACATCTAGTATTACCTCACACTTGTTTTCTGAATGCCATTTGCACAAATGTCTTATTTTTATTTTAGTCTCTTTCTCTTTTCACTGCCCTGCAAAGTTACTGTAATTTATGTTTGTGTGCCTGCGATGTGATGTGGCTGCAAACAAGATTTTCATTGTTCCTGTACCTAACCATACTTGTGCACATGACAATAACCTCGATTTCACATGCGATAAACCTTCTATTAAGTTATTTGCCAAGCATTAGCTGTTCAATGGGCTTCTCATAATAAATAGGCAGAGGCGTGAGGTACAGAGGACAGCCTCAGAACCCATCCGAAAACCTAGAATGCTCCTGGAGACAGATGGATGAAGCAGCATCAAAGTTGTTGAGATAACTTACCTTAAGGGACTGGAAGGCAGGCACCCTCTGAGCCAGTTTGGGCCATATCTGCTCATGGAAATATTCATAATTCACTTCCAGATTACTGGAGTCCGGCTCCTCTTCCTATAAGAGCCAGGAACTGGAGTTACTGAGAGAATGAGAGATGTATACCTGTTCAGCTAAAGCTGTTTCATTCACAGTGATAAGACCATGTCAAAGGAGTTGAGTTTGGCCATTCGGCCCATCGAATCTGCTCCCCATTTGATAATGGCTCACCTATATTTCCATTTTAACCCCATGCTCCTGCCTTTGTCCTGTAACCCTTTTGACAATAAAAGGCAAATTTAATTTTGTTGCAAAAGTCAGAGACGAGGGACTGAAATGCCAACGCTTCCAACATGCAGATTTAAACACAGCTCCTAAATGTTAGACATTTACAGGTGCGGTCTGTACGGAGTTTGTACGTTCTCCCCGTGACTGCGTGGGTTTTCTCCAATTTTTCGGTTTCCACCCACACTCCAAAGACGTACAGATTAATTGGCTTGGTAAATGTAAAAACTGTCCCCAGTGTGTAGGATAATGTTAATATGCGGTGATCGCTGGTCGGCGCGGACTCGGTAGGCTGATGAGCCCGTTTCCACGCTGTATCTCAAAGACTAAATCAAATTAATAAATTGCTTGAAAGGGTGATACAAGGTACTGATGGTCCTTCGTTACTCCTTTCTTGGTCTGTTCGGTAGCAGCTGAGGTTTGCCAAATAGCATGCTGTACCAGATAATTAAGTGAAGGTTGCTGATTGTTCAGCTGGTGCTTAGCAACTTCATGCTGGATCCCCCACAGGATACACAGTGGTGACACGGTAGAGTTGCTGCCTTGTGGCACCAGAGACCCAGGTTCGATCCTGACTACGGGTGCTTGTCTGTACGGAGTTTGTACGTTCTCCCCGTGACCTGTGTGGGTTTTCTCTGGAATCTCCGGTTTGCAACCACACTCGAAAGACGTACAGGTCTGCAGTTTAATTGGCTTGGTATAATTGTAAATTGTCCCTAGTGTGTGTAGGATAGCGTTATTGTGCGGGGATCTCTGGTCGGCGTGGAATCGGTGGACTGTAGGGCCTGTTTCCGTGCTGTATCTCTAAAACTAAGAACTAAAACTAAATAAGAGCCAGGAAAGAGGGACATGCTCTTTCAAGGGGAATCTGCAGGCCTGTAGGATACAATGGTTTGCATCTGTGCAGAATGGAGGGCTTGGAGGTAGGTGAAGAAATTCCGAGTTGCATCAAGTGGAATGATTGTACTCCACCATGGAAACAGAGGCAGCTGGGAGTAAGGAGGAGTCAAGAAAGAAACCCAAGATGGAGAAAAAAGTATTGTTCACTTGACTGAGTTAGCACATCCATTGTAGTCCACTCAACACACAACCCAAAGACCTGGCAGTGCTTACCTCAGCTGGCGACAGTCCTCCCAAATAGTTTCCACCCAGGCCTTCTCGACGGAAGTACGCTCCAGTGTAGTCAATCAACATCGGACAATCCAATCCTGGACCATCTGGACTGTGGAACACATAAACATACCTGCAGAAGGGGGAGGGAATTAGAGAATTTTTGAAATCGGCCCAATAACCTCAAACAATAAATCACTGCGATAATGATAATGACCGCATATTACTGAAGATCACAGCATCGCCCAGAGTCCAAGTTAAACTAACTAATCTCAACGGCAACAGAAGTATAGTTGTTGCAATTGACTTTTCATTATTGAGCAGTCAAAGGAAGAAATAGACAATAGGTGCAGGAGTAGGCAATTCGGCCCTTCGAGCCGGCACCACCATTCAATGTGATCATGGCTGATCATCCCCAATCAGTACCCCCCATTCCTGCCCTTTCCCCATATCCCCTGACTCCGCCATCTTTAAGAGCCCTATCTAGCTCTCTCTTGAAAGCATCCAGAGAACCGGCCTCCACCGCCCTCTGAGGCAAAGAATTCCACAGACTCACCACTCTCTGTGAGAAAAAGTGTTTCCTCGTCTCCATTCTAAATGGCTTACCCCTTATTCTTAATCTGTGGCCCCTGGTTCTGGACTCGCCCAACATCGGGAACATGTTTCCTGCCTCTAGCATGTCCAAACTCCAGAGTGTACAAGCCCAGACGCTCCATTCTCTCAGCATATGACAGAGCCGCCATCTCGGGAATTAACCTTGTAAACTTACGCTGCACTCCCTCAATAGCAAGAATGTCCTACCTCAAATTAGGGGACCAAAACTGCACACAATCCTCCAGGTGTGGTCTCACTAGGGCATTGTACAGCTGCAGAAGGACCTCTTTGCTCCTATACTCAACTCCTCTTGTTATAAAGGCCAACATGCCAACCGCTTTCTTCACTGCCTGCTGTACCTGCATGCTTACTTTCATAGACTGATGAACAAGGACCCCCAGATCCTGTTATACTTCTCCTTTTCCCAAATTGACGCCATTTAGATAGTAATCTGCCTTCCTGTTTTAGATACCAGTGGATAACCTCACATTTATCCACATTAAACTTCATTTGCCATGCATCTGCCCACTCCCCCAACCTGTCCAAGTCACCCTGCATTCCCATAGCATCCTCCTCACAGTTCATACTGCCACCTTCATCCAAATCATTGATGTATATTGTAAATAGCTGCGGTTCCAGCACTGAGCTTTGCGCTACCCCACTAGTCACTGCCTGCCATTCTGAAAGGGACCCATTAATCAATCCCTTCTCTTTGTTTCCTGTCTGCCATCAGTCCCATCAGTCTACCCAACACCATTTCCTGTCTAATGTGGATTTCCTTCAGTTTCTCCGTCACCCCAGATCCTCTAACCACTGTTATATCAGGAAGATTGTTTGTGTCATCCTCAGTGAAGACAGATCCAAAGTACCTGCTCAACTCATCTGCCATTTCCTTGTTCCCCATAATAAATTCACCTTTTTCGCTTCAAGGGTCCAACTTTGGTCTTAACTAATTTTTTCCTCTTCACATACCTAAAGAAGCTTTTACTATCTTCCTTTATAATCTTGGCTAGCTTACCTTCGTATCTCATGTTTTCTCCCTGTATTGTCTGTTGCCCTTTAAACATTACCCAATCCTCTTGCTTCCCGCTCATCTTTGCTACGTTGTACTTCTCTTTTATTTTTATACTATCCATGACATCCCTTGTCAGCCACGGTCACCCCTTACTCCCCTTGGAATCTTTCTTCCTCCTGGGAATGAATTGATCCTGCACCTTCTGTATTATTCCTAGAAATACCTGCCATTGTTGTTCCACTGTCATCTTTGCTAGGGTATCTTTCCAGTCAACTTTGGCCAGCTCCTCCCTCATGGCGCAATAGTCCCCTTTATTCAACTGTAACACTGACACCTCCGATCTACCCTTCTCCCTCTCCAATTGTAAATTAAATCTGACATTATCACTACCTCCCAATGGCTCATCAACCTCAAGTTCCTTTATCAAATCCGGTTCATTACATAACACTAAATCCAGAATTGCCTTCTCCCTGGTAGGCTCCAATACAAGCTGCTCTACGAATCCATCACGAAGGTACTCTACAAAGTCCCTTTCTTGTGCTCCAGTACCAACCTGATTTTCCCAGTCTACCTGCATGTTGAAATCTCCCATAACAACCACAGTGAAAGAGCTAATAGTCAAATCTAAAATGGAGTCATTCTTCTACAAAAGCATCGACTAGTAGACAAAAGAATGACTCGGTGCCAAGTCTGAATGACTTTGTAAATTATATGAAACACAATATGCAGGACAGGTTGTCTTTTCAATAAAGACATTAAGATGGCCGCCTGCAGTAATAACATGTGCTTCTTCATGGCCATAAAGAAGCCAAGATTGAAAAAAATAGCTGACATAAAAATAATTATCTGATCGAGAGATAAGTAATAACTTGTTATTGGGTGAGCTCGATTTGGACCCAGCTTTCCTATATTGTGAAAGGCTACAGAATCTTTCAGTCATGCCATATTCAGACTTGGTAGGGGTTTTTTACAGATAAGAAAAATGTATAATTGTGCTAACTCTCCATTGTTCTGTGAGTGGGAGCCCGAGACGCAGAGCAACGTTTGTGCTCATTGTAGATCGCCACTCCTGTCTGACGAATCAATTAAAGATTGCCATGGTCTACCTTCAACGTTTGTTGCTATCTACTTTTTAAGAAACTAACTTTCACAACAGCATTACCTTTGCTACATGCCAATTTTAACTCCTGATTCAACTTGCACCCTATGTCCAGGTTAGTGTTTGGGGACCTGTAGGTAAGTCGCATTAGGGTCTTTTTACCCTTAATGCCAGAGATCCTGTTGTCCTAGACATAAGGAATTGCAGATGCTGGTTTATAAAATAAATACAAAGTGCTGGAGTAACTTGGCAAGTCGAGTAACATCTCTGGAGAGCCTGGCCATCCATGTTCACCAGTGATGCTACCTGACCTCTCACAACTCTTGCTGGTTACTAAGGTGAAAACAGGATTGGTCTTCATTACTGCATCTTCTTCCGACACGAGTCCATTGACTGCACTAATGCCGATTGCAGCCTGATGATGGCGTTGGTTTCCCAAAGATTTCTTCTCACTCCTTCATAAATCAGCTTTTATCGGTGCCACATGGCTACATCAACAAATCTCAAGGAGGGGGAGACCCTGTCCAAGCGTGTTTCATGGTCAAAGCTCAGACCATTATAACTGGGGTATTCAATGTGCTTCACGCATGACCTTAGATGGAGTAGTCGACCAGGTTTCACCAAATAAACACCAAATAAAAGTGCTGGAGTAAACCCACGGGTCAGGCAGCATCTCTGGTGAAAAGGATAGTTGATGTTTCATGTTAGGACCCTTCTTCAGACAAACTCAGACTTGACAGAAAGAGGTGCTGATCAGTGGCAAGAGGGAGCAGGAGACCAGGCACTGAAGTACAGACATTTACAATGACAGAATCTGCAGTTCCTTGTTTCTACACCAATGAACTTCAGTTATAACCAATGTTGCAATTCCATTTTGTCAAGGAAAATTACCCACTGCTTGCTTCACTACAGATTCTAGGTGCCTTATGATTCAGTTCTCTATGTTGTCGCGTAGCTGCCACCGTTGCTCACCTTTTTCTTGGTTCGACAGGGAGTTTTGTACCCTCCAAAGTGCCTTCAGGTCCAATACCAATCCCGATCATCTCTGCTACTTTGCTTGACCATGCTCCAGCTGCATTGACCAACAATGCACATTTCACTGGCTGGCACTCGGCGCTGTTTGGCATCTGTACCTGTCAACCAGACGGTAAGGCAAAGGTCAACAGTTGATGCAACTCATCATGTAAACTGTCAAGCTCGATAGAAGGCCTTCAACCTGAAACCATCATGTTCAATGACAGAGCTTTGATCAAAACAGCATGGAAATAGGCCATTCTGCCCACACCGACCATCGATCAGACTAGTTATCCTACATGTTATCCTACATTCTCACCCACGCCCTATGTAGAAACATAGAAAATAGGTGCAGGAGGCGGCCATTCGGCCCTTCGAGCCAGCACCGCAATTCATTGTGATCATGGCTGATCGTCCCCTATCAATAACCCGTGCATGCCTTCTCACTATATCCCTTGACTCCACTCGCCACTAGAGCTCTATCTAACTCTCTCTTGAATCCATCCAGTGATTTGGCCTCCACTGCCCTCTGTGGAGGCCAACATCCTCTTCACAGTTCACACTGCCACCCAGCTTTGTGTCATCCTCAAACTTGCTAGTGTTGCTCCTAATTCCCTCTTCCAAATCATTTATATTTATTTTTATTTATATATATATATATATATATAGCAAACAGTTGTGGCCCCAAGGTAAACAGTTGCAGCCCCAAAGCTCGGAACAATTTACAGAGGCCAATTAATCTCCAAACCTGCATGCACATGGAATGCGTGAGGAAACCGGAGCACCTGGAGAAAACAGGGTGAACTGTGCAAACTCCACAGACAGGTCTCGAGATCAGAATCTCTTCTCAGCAAATTCCAGCATCTGCAGGTCTTGTTTCTCAGTTACTGGTGTTCCACTCTCAGCAGAAAGGAGAAAGGGGAATTAATTCTCCTTTCCGGAATGGTTTAGGGCAAATTCAATGTAAAGAAAGGTAAAGCCCACCTCCGTGAATGTTTGCTGAATCAGCACTTATGACAAGATTGAGATAGGAGGAAGAGTGGGTCAGTTCACCCAGCCCAGCTTAAGATTGAGGAAAATTTACGACACAAGATGAGATGTTGGTCCATTGAGTCCAGTCCATCTAGCCTATTGCCCAGCAGGTCACTGATGTTCAAGTACATCTTAAATATGAATATTTCCACTGCCACCACCCTATCAGACAGTAGGTATTATACTCCTGACACTCAGGGTGACAAAAACTACCCTCATCGGCCCTAAAACTCCTGCATTATGACTTCTGATATGGCTCCTTCTCATTTACTCCATCTAGGCTCAACGAAGGTTAGCTCACCATTATCCTCGCAAGATCAATTAGAGTTGGGTAATAAATGCTTGCAGGGAGTTGCGGAGGGAACGTTCTCTGTGGAAGGCGGAAAGCGGTGGAGAGGGAAAATGTGGCTAGTGGTGGGATCTTGTTGGAGGTGACGGAAGTTTCAGAGGATTATGTGACGGCTGATGGGGTGGAAGGCAAGGACTAGGGGGACTCTGTCCCTGTTGTGACTAGGGGGAGGGGGAGTTAGGGCGAAACTGCGGGGTAACGAGGAGACATGAGTGAGGACCGCATCTATGATGGGAGAGGGAAACCCCCGTTTCCTAAAGAATGAGGACATCTCGGATGTTCTAGTGTGGAACACCTCATCTTGGGCGCCGATGTGGCGTGGACGGAGAAATTGGTAGGGGATAGAGTCTTTGCATGAAGCAGGGTGGGAAGAAGTGCAGTCGAGATACAGTAGTTGTGGGAGTCAGTGGGTTTGTAATAGTCGTCAGTCAATAGTCTATTTCCTGTGATGGAGACTGTGAGATCAAGAAAGGGGAGGGAGGTGTCTGAGATGGTCCAAGTAAATTTGAGTGCAGGATGAAAGTTGGTGGTGAAGGTGATGAAGTCCATGAGTTCTGCATGGATGCAGGAGGTAGCACTGATGCAGTCATCAATGTAACGGAGAGAGAGTTCAGGGATAGGACCAGTGTACACCTGGAATACGGATTGTTCATCGTACCCTACAAAGAGGCAGGCATAGCTGGGGCCCATAGCTACACCTTGGACTTGGAGGAAGTGGGAGGAGTCAAATGAGAAGTTGTTGAAGGCGAGGACCAGCTCCACTAGGCTGTGTAGAGTGTTAGTAGATGGAAATTGGATGGTTTTGCGGTCGAGGAAGAAATGGAAGGCTGGAAGGCCTTCCTGGTGGGGGATGTAGGTGTAGAGTGACTGAACGCCCATAGTAAAGATGTGGCAGTGGGAGCTCGAAAAGCGGTAGTCATTAAACAGAAGGGCATGTGAGGTATCTTGGACATAGATCAGGAGAGATTGGACCAGAGGATAGGATGGAATCGAGGTACGTAGAAATCATTTCCGTGGGATAGGAGCAGGCAGAAACAATGGGTCTGCCAGGGCAGTTGTGTTTATGGATTTTGGGGAGATGGTGAAAACAGGCTGTGCGGGGCTGGGAAACAAAAAGGTCGGGGGCCGAGGAAGGTAGACAGCCAGAAGTGATGAAATCAGTAATGATGTTCATACCAATGGGGAGTAAGATGCCCAAACAAAATAGGAGGTGCTGTTCCTCCAATTTGCGCTGGGCCTCACTCTTAACTAATCAACTAACTAGCTAACTAACTATGGTGTGAGACGAGGAAGACAGAGAACTTTATTCCCTTTGGTGGGAATAACCAACGAAGGGGGGTAAAATAAGATAGTCAGGAAAGAAAAAAAACAGGTAGATGCTTCCTTTGAAAAGCATCAAGATCAAGTCAACAGAAAACTTCAAACTGGTATCAATGAATGGTTATTGACCCAAGACATCAATTTTGTTTCTCTTTCCAAAGACACTCCATGACCTGCTGAATGTTTCAAATGTTTATGTATTTATTACTGTAAATACTGGAGGTATTTATTACTGTAATTATTGGAGGTAAAGTGGTGTTAAAACACTGAACTGTCATGATCTAACATAAAGGTTAAAAGGACTGCTTCAAAGGACTGTACAAGTTACTTTAGTTTCTATAAAAAGTACTTCATGATAGTAGGAACCAGATGGAAACAGTGAGAAAAATCAAAGTATGAAATACTTCTCGTACAATGGCGTGGTGAATTCTTTTCAGCGAGACTGTCGCGCCTTTATCCGTCTCCATCTCTCTTGTAGAATGTTGTAAACCTAGCAGCATGTGGAAAATAAAAAATGTAATTTGTCAGCTTATGGACCAGCACCTCATTAGAACAAGACTCTACAGTCTTCCCACAACAACGGGAAAGAAAAGCAAACCACTATTTCAATAGCAGTTTCCTAAACACAGAAATGGTTCCCACTGATCTATTCGATCAGTCATGCTTAAAGCAAACTGGTAAAAATAGACATTTGTCTCTAATTTGCTGTTCCATGAGGTGTATAGGGAGTGAATGGGAAAGTCAGATAACATAGAACGAATGAGAACAGGTGACTGATGGTCAGCATGGACTTGATGGGCCTAAGGGCTTATTAAATCCATGCCGTATCTCTAAACCAGCATCTAAAGTACAAACGTTTCACCAGTAAGATTTGATTTGACTGTAAATATGTATTACAAATTACAACACAAAATAGCAAGAGAACGTGGAAAAAAACATGCTTTTCCCCCTCAGATCCATAGATTACCAACGGCCACATTGAGAACAATTGTATTATATAACCATTCAGCCTTCTTGCCCATGTCAGCCAAAATTATCCCCCCAGCTCATCCCATCTCCAGCATCAGGTTTGTGGAAATATAGGCCAGGGTTCTTCACATACACATCCAAGTATTGTGTAAAGTTGAAGAGATTTTCTGCCTCTACCACTGTCAACAGTGAATACTAAACCTCCGTCACTCCCTCAAGGAAAGCATCTTGCCTCTAAATTTTTTTTCTCTATTCCATTTAAATCTGGTCTTTGAGCAATGGAGGAACCAGGAAGGAGTTCATTCCCTCAAGGGTAGTAGCATATTTCTATTTACTGCATCTAGGCCCCTCGATTTTATGAAGCTCAGTTTTAGTCTCCCCTTGGCTTCTTTAATCTACCATAATAGGGAAAACCTAGTATACCTAATCTTTCCACTTAACTAAATATTAATCTTGTAAATTCATGTCTCCTTTTCATGGAATTATTCAAGCAGTGATCAAACGTACAGAGTTCTAACATAACTCCTATTCTATGCCTCGGCTAACAAAGGAAAGCATTTCCAATTACATTTTAGCTTTGAGGATCTCTGCCCATACACTCCAAAGTCGACTGCATAGCTCCTGACCTCTCCACAAAATTGTAAAGATAGATGCTTTCTTCAGACGCCTCCCACAAAAACATTACTTTTTCTGAGAATTGCCCAGGGTTAGCACTTGTTCAAAACTAGCTTTGTCCCTAGCTTTCCCCAACTGCTTCCAAATTGTACTTAACTTACATTCTTACAGGTTCACATGATCAAGTGTCCTCAAGTGTCTTCTGTAAAAAAAAAACACTATTTCCTCATAAGCCTTTAATTCTGGTTGAATGCCTTGGATGGTCCTATTCACTTGCTTTAACAAAGTAATGCAACGTGTGGTTATATAATATCTCTCTGCCGCACGTATTTTGTTAATAGTTAAATGTTGTAAGACAATGATCTGCAAGGGGAATTTGTCTCTCAGAGAAAAATACCTACAATTTGCCTTGCACCTTATAACTGGGAGATAGAAGTAACTGAGGACTCAGTAATTATATATTGATATGAGTTTATTTAAAGTTTATTACATGGTCTTGCGTTGCATGTATTCTACAGTAGATATAGTAGGACAATTATGAAACAATTAAGTGTTATTGACAGCTTTTATGGTCATTTCCTTTTGCAAAAAAAAATTAATGAAAGGGTTGCAAAAATAAAAAATGAAGTGGCAGATTTCCACAGGGAATAGGAGATGGAGTAGGCCATGCAGACAGGCCTGCTCCAGCATTAGTCAAGGTCACGGCTGATCTTCTACCTAAACACTATGTCAGCACCACGGGAGGGGGGGGGGGGGGATTGCCCATGACTGCTTGGAGACTGTAGGATTGAGCATAATACAATCAATTATGAGATTAGTAAAGGGAAAGACATTATGGGATGTTTAGGGCTAGAAAAGGTTAATAGTAAACTATATATCTGCCAAAGCATGATAGGACACTATTTAGCTCATCTGTACTATATTGCGTTTGCTGGCAAAGTTATATGTTTATCATTAATCAAGTGAGTTTCACTTTTATGGAGGAGAAATGGAGTAGCGACGCAAAATCTAAAGTGCTTTCGGTACCAAATGAAATGCCAATGTGGGGGCAGCTTGAAATTGACCTTGGAAAATCTTGGCAATTTTACTTCCAAATGTACCACGGAATGACATTTTACTTTTCCTTTTGTTGACGCCATGTTCATGGGTTCTGTTTAACTTTCCTTTTTCCTACGCAGAGGCTTTGTTGCTAACTGTGTGCCCCATTTCTAAATTTGCTATTTTCTGCATTGATTGTATAATGTCGCCACATATTAAATTCACCGACTGACCTTCGCTGACAAAAATCACTCCAATCGTCTGCAGAGTTACCAATGAGGTATTAAACAAAACATTAATAATTTACCTAATTTCCCTGACCTTTGTAGCGAGTTATTTTTGAAACTGAACCAAAGAGCTAATAGCACATCCTGGATTAACCGAATTACAGTAACAAGCGATTTAATATGATCACAAGATTTTTGAACAATAATGCTGACAGCCCAAGAGCTATAGTAGCAGCTGAGGTACTACAATGAACTTCAATGTCCAGGAGTGGGAGAGAGGAATTAATATTGTGGCTCTAAATACTAAAAGTAAATGCGCTAAAAGTCCGACGAAAATAAATATTTGGATCAAACATCCCCAAGAACTCAAGGTTAACTTTTTACATTTGAACAGCTAAGGTCTTTGAGCCCATTGTTGCATTGAAACCTTATCCCAACAAGAGTTAATAATTTAAAAAAACAAAATGAATAGAAAATCTGTCTGTTCTTTCTTTAGACTTAGAACTTTAGAGATACAGCACGGAAACAGGCCCTTCGGCTCACCGAGTCTGCACCGATCAGCGATCTCCCCGTACACTAGCACTATCCAACACTCTAGTGACAATTTACAAATTTACCGAAGTCAATTAACCTACAAACCTGTACATCTTTGGAGTGTGGGAGGTAGCCAGAGCACCTGGAGAAAGCTCATGCGATCATAGGGTGAATGTACAAACTCCGTACAGACAGCACCTGTTGTCAGGATCGAACCCGGGTCTCTGGCGCCGTAAGACAGCAACTCTTCCGCTGCGTCACTGTGCTGCCCCAAAGACTGCCGACTTCAATAGGCTTTAAACAACTGCTTTAAGCCTATTAGCTTTAGACTTAACCAACTAGCTTTAACTAACTGCTAGCATGCTTGTGAATGGACAGCAAGAGTGAAAGCTGACCAAATATGATAAAACAAACTTTAAATAAGTGATCTGCATGAGCAAGGGAGAAGGAGCATTAGCTGTATTTCTCATCCCAGGCTGAGCTTCCAGTACTTTGCCAACACTCCAGTGGAATCATCAAATGGAAAGGCTGAATCAGTCAGGGATTGCTCACTTGTGTCAAGTGAAAAGCGGCCATCCCTCAAGTACTTTGTTGACAATACATCGGCCAGTGGCAAACACTATTTATGCAGCATGATGTAAACAGCAAAAAAAGTGTTCCTGGGCTTACTATTTGTGATAAGGACGTGGTAAGACAACCAGAACTCGTATGGATGCATGATATTTGTGTCTCAGATGTCAGTAGTATTTCCGTGGCTGTACCTCACAACAGTTGGGTGCCGAGTAAGACACATCAATTCTATAGGAAGCTGCAAATTCAAACTGGTTAGATAGCTGCTGCATATAGGCTTTACAGGCTGGTTGGAAGGAGGATGCTTCCCCTGACCGAGGAACCAAGGGACAAATTTTCAGAATAAGGGAAAGGCTAGTTAAGGAGTTTAAAGGAGATGGCAGGACGTGTTTTTATAAAAACACAGAAGGTGGTTGCTGCCAGCGGTGGTGATGAGGACAGACATGAGAGTGATGTTGAAGCGACTTTTAGAAAGGCACATGGATATGGAGGGAAATGCATCGTGAGCTGACAGATTAGTTGAACCGTGCATCATGTTAGGTATAGAAATTGAGGGACAAAGGGCCTGTTCCTGTGCTGTACTTTTACCTGTTCCATTCATGCAGAAGGCGATGAACCCTTGGAATTCTGTGGGGGCTCAGTCATTGCTGGAAAGTGGCACTGAAGTAGAAATTCCGGCATGAAGAATGACAAAGCAAGTTTGAAGGGCCAAATGGCCGACTCTTGCTGTAACTGATGCTCTCATTTATATGTTCTTACCCACCACCTCTCCATGACACGGATACACGCCCATTGAGATGGCCTTCCTACGAAATGCATTCAGAAGGAGCCACGGATCGAACCAGCCTTCGTTCTCCAAACCTGCACCACAGATCACAAGAAGATGAGCAACATACAGCCAAGTTCAGATACGTTTGCACATTCATTTCACTGCAGCGCCATTTCCATCTGTATTGCATTGGATAACAACCTAGACTCCAGCATCGCAAGAGCAGGATTTCAGCCCTAGCCCAGATGCAATTATAAAGTACAGATCCAAAACTAACCATCCCAAATGCACATCAGATGCACTTCAAACTGTAATTGAACAAAATCAGCATTGGGAATTGGGAGGCAAGTATGTATTATTTATTTCTTCTATCACTGGTGAGGAATGTGAAGAACCTCCCCACTGCTTCTGGGATAATTTCCAACCTTAAAATCCACATGCTCAATAGTTTACCAATATAACAAACTGGTAGTGATGGATTTAAGATTTATCCAAGGTTAATGACATGCATGACTACAAATTGTATAATGCCTTGAATTAAAAAAAAAAAAATCAACCTTACTTTAAAGTCCAGTCTTCCTCCATTTTTCTCTAATTTTATTTTCTACAATTCTGAGCTATCTATCCTCATCATTCCCAAATCGAAATCACCCTTGGGAGTCTTGCCTTCAGCTCTGACATTTCTGTCATTTACTTATCTGCCTCTTTCATTAGGCATGTCTTACAGCCAAATTGTAAGGTTTGACCATGTCCCATAATGTATATTTAAGGGCTTTTGTGTCAAATTTGTTAATACCCCTGTGAAGATCCACAGGCTGTTCGCCAACATTAAACCATTAAAATAAACTATTTATTGTGACATCTTTGGTGTTTAGCCCAGAGCTCTCTGTTACAGTTTGACATTGATTCCCCCACTCCTATCTGCCAGACACAGGTTTTGTTTTTCAGCAGACTCATCCTTGGTTCTAAGACCACATGGTAAAACGTTCCCAGCCTCAACTGTAACATCATTCCAGAAATTCAATAGGTTGACTACTGAACGGAATGGAAAAGCTACAGCTCCTTGTTAGTTCCTTGCTTTAATCTTGGGGGATCCATTGCTGGGGTAGAATGGTTGGTGTTACATGCTGCAGTTATTCTGGCACTTGACTAGGGTTTGGTTATTTTTAAAAAAGCTTAGTGAAATACAATGGTGTTTTACACACAAAGTTATAAATAGACTTTAGAGATAGTGCGGAAACAGGCCCTTCGGCCCACTGACTCCGTGCCGACTAGCAAACACGCTAGCACTATCCTACACACTAGGCATAATTAAAAAATGTTTCACCAAAGCCAATTAACCTACAAATCTGTACAACTTTGGAGTGTGGAAGGAAACCAGAGTACCCGGCGAAAACCACGTACGTGGTCATAAGGAGAACATGCAAACTCCGTACAGACAGCACCCATAGTCTCTGGAGCTCAAGGCAGCAACTCTATTGCTGCGCTATTGTGACTCACCATATGAAGCTAAAGCTACACCTTCTGTGTTGATCCACGGGAATTTCCTCTGTAACTGCTGTGGTGTTAAGAGGGCGACTGCTGCTCCCTCATCCCTGAAAGTAGCAAATGTTACATCAGCCCCATCTTCATATTTACCTCATCAGCTGATTCATTTTCACTTTGAAATTGGAGATTCCCCCATAAATTTGAAGGTAATACCGACATCTACATTGGGCGACAGTGGCACAACTGGTAAAGTTGCTGCCTCACGGCGCCAGAGACCTTGTTTCTGTGTAAGGTTTGCATGTTCTCTCTGTGACCACGTGGGTTTCCTCTGGGTGCCCCGATTTCCTCCCACATCACAAAGACTTGCGGGTTTGTAGGTTGATTGGCCTCTGTAAATTGCCCCAAGTGCATAGGGAGTGGATGAGAAAATGGGACAAAACTAGTGTGAACAGGTGATCAATGATAGGTGTGGATTTGGCAGGCAGAAGGGCCTGTTATGTTACCATGCTGCCTCTCTAAACTAAACTCACCTTAATGAGGTCATATAAATATTATTAACTGTGGTAGTCTGAAGAAGGGTCAATAGACATTAGGTGCAGGAGTGGGCCATTCGGCCCTTCGAGCCAGCACCACCATTGACCATTCACGGTGATCATGGCTGATCATCCACAATCAGTACCCCATTCCAGCCTTCTCCCCATAGCCCTTGACTCCACTATCTTTAAGAGCTCTATCTAACTCTCTTGAAAGCATCCAGAGAATCGGCCTCCACTGCCTTCTGAGGCAGGGAATTCCACAGATTCACAACTCTCTGGGTGAAAAGGTTTTTCCTTGTCTCCGTTCTAAATGGCTACCCTGTATTCTTAAACCATGGCCTCTGGTTCTGCACTCCAACATCAAGAACATGTTTCCTGCCTCTAGTGTGTCCAATCCCTTAATAATCTTATGTTTCATTAAGATCCCCTCTCATACTCTTAAATTCCAATGTATAGAAGGCCAGTCGCTCCATTCATTCGACATATGACAGTCCAGCCATCCAGGGAATTAACCTTGTGAACCTATGCTGCACTCCCTCAATAGCAAGAATGGCCTTCCTCAAATTTGGAGACCAAAACTGTACACACTACTCCAGGTGTGGTCTTACCAGGGCCCTGTACAACTGCAGAAGGATCTCTTTGCTCCCATATTCAACTCCTCTTGTTATGAAGGTCAACATGCCATTAGCTTTCTTCACTGCCTGCTGTACCTGCATGCTTACTTTCATTGACTGATGTACAAGGACACCCAGATCTCGTTGTACTTCCCCTTTTCCTAACTTGACACCTTTCAGATAATAATCTTCCTTCCTGTTCTTGCCACCAAAGTGGATAACCTCACATTTATCCACATTAAACTGCATCTGCCATGCATCTTCCCACTCACCCAACCAGTCCAAGTCACCTTCCATCCTCATAGCATCCTCCTCATAGTTCACACTGCCACCCAGCTTTGTGTCATCTGCAAATTTGCCAATGTTACTTTTAATCTCTTCATCTAAATAATTAATGTATATTGCAAATAGCTGCGGTCCCAGCACATAGCCTTGTGGTACCCCACTAGTCACTGCACGCCATTCTGAAATTGTCCTGTTAATCCCTACTCTTTGTTTCCTGTCTGCCAACCAATTGTATATCCGTCAGTACCCTACCCCCAATACCATGTGTTCTAATTTGGCCCACTAATCTCCTATGTGGGACCTTATCAATGTTTTTCTGAAAGTCTAGGTACACTACATCCACTGGCTCTCCCTTGTCTATTTTCCTAGATACATCCTCAAGAAATTCCAGAAGATTAGTCAAACATGAATTCCCCTTCATAAGGGGAGATCCTGTTACTGCTATATAAATGTGCCGATACTTCATTTTTTATAATTGACTCCAGCATCTTCCCCACCACCGATGTCAGGCTAACTGGTCTATAATTGCCTGTTTTCTCTCTCCCTCCTTTAAAAAAAAGTGAGATAACATTAGCTACCCTTCATCCACAGGAACTGATCCTGAATCTATAAAGCATTGGAAACTGGCCACCAATGCGTCCACGATTTCTAGAGCCACTTCCTTAAGTACACTGGGATGCAGACCATCAGGCCCTGGGGATTTGTCAGCCTTCAGTCCCATCAGTCTACCCAACACCATTTCCTGCCTAATGTGGATTTCGGGTCCTAACCCATAACGTCACCTATCCATGTCTCCCAGAAGATGGATATTCTGATCACCCAACCAGCTGGACGACACAACTTTAGTGTTACCTTGTGTAGTAGACACAAATTAGGCTTAAAGTTGAAGGTGTGGGAGATGCTCAGCAAATCAGACAGCATAAGTAAAGAGGGGGAAAAAACAGAATTCATATTTTGAGTCAATTCCCTACTATTAGAAGACTGCAAAACTCAGTTCTAATGCAAGGCCATCAACCAGAAACATTAACCGGAGGCAAAATCCTTAGAGGTAACAGTTATTGCTTATTCCAGCATTAGTGAAATCCTGGTCTGGCAGGATTTTGCTTTCAAATATCTCACCTCTGAATACGGTAATTTTCTGCCATAATATCACTCTGCTCCTTCCCAGCTAAGAGTAGATATCCCGATGGATTGAACTGGACATCCACAGGGTCCTCATTCACCACATTCAGATGTTCCTGTTGGGCAAACATAAAATGAGCTTGCCTCAATTAATTTGTTGCTTTCGATAACTGTGCCAATAATACTACTCATTTACCATTTAGTTTTCCCATAATAACGTCCCACTGAGTGTTCAGAGACTGCGACTCTAAAGGTTAGATAAATACGTTACTATGCATGTACAATTTCTGGTAATTTATTGTCAGCCAATTAAGGTTTTAAAGTATAGACTTTGATACTGTCGGCAACAACATTATAAGGATAGAAAAAAAGCATGATTTACATTTAGACATGTCTTTCACAAGACTAAACGCTACTAACACACGTGAATGGGGGCCTAAATAAAAGGATTAAAAGTAGAGTCCACCTTTGTACTCTTGCTGCACTTGGCTTGCTCCTTTTCTATTTATTTCAAAGGAAGAAAAAGCTGCACAAATTCAGCTGACCACAACGATTCTGAAGACATTTGCACTGATCAACCGAAATAGCATAGCTCATACATGCTTGCAGTGGGCTCTATGAGGAGGTGGATATCTGCAGACAATACATCACTGGCTGCTTAACACCTTCAATGGCTGTCATTGAGAGTCACATGCAGAGGTATGGCATGCATCTGATGTATTCAGGCAGCACAAAGTTCTCTTTAGGGGGAGTTTGAAGATCAGATAAAATAAAGCATCAGAATCATTGTCTGGAGAGTGATCCAAGCTCTTGAGTAAAAGCCCCAATTGCCCTATTTCTCTTAGCATGATAAACCTGCTAACCCTGGAACTAGTAGGAGAGCCTTCATTGCATTTTTGCCAATACAAGTCGGTGCGAGAATAGTTGCTGGTGATCAGGTAAACAAGGCATTGACAGCTTGTCAAGGCACAACGACAAGAAATGCAGGAACCAGCATCAACCACTGCGCTAGGATTTTACAGACCTCTCAAAGATTCCAGAATTCTTTTGGCGGAGGGGAGTGGGGGTAAGTTATGAAATATCCCATGTTTCATCATACTCAAATATATGATTGAACAACACTTATTTCAATCCTTAGTATCATAATATTGCACCTAATCTCCAACAAGCCTCCTGATGTAGTGGAATTAATCTACAGGACAAATGTGACCTACATCTCCTCCACTCCAGAATTTCCTCGACTCCAAGCTCAAATCATCGAGCTGCGGCACTCGGCTGATCCTTGCACGTGTGCACTTTCAGAACTCCAGGACATTGCACAGAAAATAATGATGTAGATAGCCCACAATCAACGTCAATGTCATCACCTCACTGATGTTTGTGGGAGCGAGCAGACCACTTTGTTAGTTATGTTTCCTACATTACAACAGTGATGAATTTAAGTACTGTTTATTTATTGTCGGTAACACCCTTGTCCTGACTATTTTATATTTATTTTAGATTAGGAATATTTTGTCTTTGTTCTTGAAACTGTCCTGAATGATCTGATCTCACTGCTGGCAGTACAACACAACCTCTATCCAGATATGGAAGTGAGGAGATGTGTGAGGGGAGGAGAAAGGCCAAAACCCGCCAGGGCTCCTGTTCCTGGGATGGATCACACAAAATTCATCTGTGCTTTCCCAACACTCGCTTCTGCTCTTATGAAGAATGATGTTTTGGATGAACTACTGATAGGTTGCTGAAGCTAGGTTTGAATCTTTCTTAAAAAAAACCTACACAGGTTCTGCTAAAATTCATTTCACAAGATCACAAAATACAGGACTTAATGAGATAGAAGTGGTTCATTCTGTCAGTACCTGGATATTGCGAAGAAAGTGAGCAGATTCCATTGATAGGTGGATATTTTCTGGCAGAGAGAACTGGTGGCGAATTCCTCCCACTGACAAGACTGTGGAGGCTCTGGAATACTACATGGAGACAGAAGAGATATTCAATAAAACACCACTGGACACAATCTTTATAAAATATACTGTGACATTCAGAATGGCAACATCTTAGCTTCCGTCTCTGACCTACGCCGAATTGCAGGAAAGGACAGTGGAAGCAGATTCAGTAGTAACTTACACAAAAAAGAATTGGATATTTACTTAAAAGGAAAACAATAGAAAGACTATGGATAAAAAGCAGGTGAGGATAACTCAATGAAAAACCCTTGAGAAGTCACTGTAAGCACATTAGCTGGACAGCCTCCAACACTGCATAGGTCTGCAACACCAACAATTTGCATTATTCTAACACGTCTACTGTTCATTCAAGTCAGGGCTCCAGACAGTTTTTGAGATATTATGACAAAAAGCATTATCCAAAGAACATCTTTAAAGTCCAAAGATATGTGGAGGGATAAAGGATATTAAGGAAAGAACTTCAGAAGTCACGATGCAAGCAAAGTCACAAAAGCATTAAATTGGTTACAACAGATTAGACATAGCGCAAAATTAAAGTTAAAATGGAAGAGAACAATTATTTAACAAAATCTCAGGGACAGATTCCAATAAAAGGCATCACATTCTGCTTCATCAGTGCCTCTCCGTGACCCCAATATCCCTATTGTCAGTTGCTATGTCCAGTATTCATCAAAGGCTAAGCAGAAATGTTCCCTACATTTGGGAAGACAGAAGCTCCTGTCTTTGGCCCTGACACCAACCTCTGTTTCCCGCCCACCAAATCTAACCTCGACATTGGGAAGTGTGCGAAAATGAACAATCTCAGGTTTCATAGTTAACTGTAATATATTATCTGCAAACCAAATATTTGCCCAAACCAGCCCATTTCTGCCTCAGTGGCATTGCCACTCCTGACTGTTGCTAAAAAACATTCTTGTCTTTGTTACTATTGGTTTTGACAACTCCCATTCTTGGCTGAACTCCCTCCATTAAAGTAATCTAAACTTCGGATACTCACATCCTAAGTTCCAATGAATAACATTCACTTATTTGTTGACTAATGTTCACTCCCAGTTAAGTCGTGTTTCAATTTTTCCTCAGTTTCTCCAATGCTCAAAACATGGACAGCCTGTAATTGTGTAGGAAGGAACTGCGGATGCTGGTTTAAACCGAAGATGGACACAAAAAGCTGGAGTAACTCAGCGAGACAGGCAGCATCTCTGGAGAGAAGGAATGGGTGCCATTTTGGGTCAAGACATCTGAAGAAGTGTCTCGACCCAAAACATCACCCATTCCTTGTTACCTGTCCAGCTTTTTGTGTCCATCTTCAGCCTGTAATTGTGCTCGCTTAATTATCTTCAGATTGAAATACTCCAAACCTATGGCACACAAGGCCTTGAGCTCTGGGGTTCCCTCCTTAAAACAAGTTTCCTTATCTCTCATCATCTAAAGCGCACGTTAAAACAGCTCCTTGGCCATTCCATTAGTCACACATCCTACTCTCAATATATTAAAAACTGAAGATGCTGGTTTATACCAGATTAACACAAAATGCTGGAGTAACTGAGCAGGTCAGGCAGTATTCTGGAAAAAAATGGATCGGTGACATGGTATCTGAAGTGTCCTGACCTGAAAAGTCTCTGCACTTATTGCAGATACTGCCTGACCTGCTGTGTTGCTCCACCATTTTGCGTCTATCCTAGTCTCTCTCAACTTGACTCAATATCAGACTTTGATTGATGTTAAGTTGCCAGCAATGTTAGATATTCAACCGATACATAGGTTAAGATTTTTACTCCAACATCAAGGTCTGTTTCATTAAGCGGTTGACACAGGAAAGGAATAGCTTCTCCGATGGTTGTCTACTCACAGTTGGGTCTCTCTCTACAACCACCACACGGACTCCTTCCCGGATTGCCTCTTTTTTCTTCAGCCAGTAAGCAGTGGACCAGCCCACTATTCCTCCGCCAATGATGACAATATCAGCCCACTCGGGGGGCAGGCCTGCAGTCTGGTGCACGGGGCGCCAGTCACTGCCAGGGAGTGCTTCCTTTGCTTTCTGCTTGAATTTGGCAAATTCATTTGCCAGATCTGGAAAAAATCAAGATATTTTAAAGATGTTTTACATGCCACAAACAAGCAAATATTGGTACATCATGAGATATGTTAAAATCAAATTTGCTGTACATGCTCAGTATACCAAGAAAAAACAAATCAGAAATCCAAGCAGATTCATGATCCTAACCCTTAGAATAGAGAGAACCCATTGCAAAATGAAATCAAAATGAACAGCAGATGCTATAAATCTCAAATAAAAACAGAACATGCTGGACCCAGCAGCAACTGTGACAGGGAAACAGTGAATAGCCCCCGGGAGACACCCATGGTCCGTCACGTCCGAAGGGAGGCTAAGAAGAAGGCAGGGAATGGTGTTGGGTAGACTGATGGGACTGAAGGCCAATAAATCCCCAGGCCTGATGCGCTGCATCCCAGGGTACTTAAGGAAGTGGCTCTAGAAATTGTGGACGCATTGGTGTTCATTTTCCAATGACACAAAGCTGGGTGGCATTGTGAACTGTAAGGAGGATGCTATGAGAATGCAGGGTGACTTGGATAGGTTGGGTGAGTGGGCAGATGCATGGCAGATGCAATTTAATGTGGATACAGGTGAGGTTATCCACTTCGGTAGCAAAAACAGGAAGGCAGATTATTATCTGAATGGTGTCAAGTTGGGAAAAGGGGAAGTACAACGGGATCTGGGGGTCCTTGTTCATCAGTCAATGAAAGTAAGCATGCAGGTACAGCAGGCAGTGAAGAAAGCAAATGGCATGTTGGCCTTCATAACAAGAGAAGTTGAGTATAGAGGCAAAGAGGTCCTTCTGCAGTTGTATAGGGCCCTAGTGAGACCACTCCTGGAGTATTGTGTGCAGTTTTGTTCCCTTAATTTGAGTAAGGACATTCTTGCTATTGAGGGAGTGCAGCGTAGGTTTACATGGTTAATTCCCATGATCACGGGACTTTCATATGCTGCGAGAGTGGAGCGGTTGGGATTATACTTTGGAATTTAGAAGGATGAGTGTGGATCTTATTGAAACATATAAGATTGTTAAGGGTTTGGATACGATAGAGGCAGGAAACGTGATCCCGATGTTGGGAGAGTCCAGAACCAGGGGCCACAGTTTAAGAATAAGGGGTAATCTATTTAGAATGGAGATGAGGAAACACTTTTTCACCCAGAAACTCTCTGGGTGAAAAAGTGTCTGTGGAATTCTCTGCCCCAGAGGGCAGTGGAGGACAGTTCTCTGCATACTTTCAAGAGAGAGCTTGATAGGGCTCTTAAATATAGCGGAGTCAAGGGATATGGCGAGGAGGCAGGAACGGAGTACTGAATGTGGATGATCAGCCATGGTCACAGTGAATGGCTTATTAATGGCTAGAAGGGTCGAATTGCCTACTCCTGCACCTATTGTCTACAAGCTCCTGACACTGGAGAACACTGATCCCCAGTCACCACAAGTGTGTAAGAAGGAACTGAGATGCTGGTTTAAACCAAAGTTAGACATAAAAACCTGGAGTAAGTCAGCGGGTCGGGCAGCATATGGAGAAAAGGAATAGGCGACGTTTTGGGTCGAGACCCTTCTTGAGTCTTTCTTTTCAGTCTCAGACTCTTCAGTCTGAAAACAGGTCTTCACATGAAACGTCCCCTATTCATTTTCTCCAGAGATGCTGCCTGACCTGCTGAGTTACT
Source organism: Okamejei kenojei (assembly GCA_035221665.1). Classification (NCBI taxonomy): domain Eukaryota; kingdom Metazoa; phylum Chordata; class Chondrichthyes; order Rajiformes; family Rajidae; genus Okamejei; species Okamejei kenojei. Next base: position 11,666,565 of record CM069159.1, read on the forward strand.
CCAGCTTTTTGTGTCTATCCCCGTCACCACAAACTGCTTCAGTGAGTGATCAAATTTCAGGGAAGCAGTAACACAAAACCCACACATTGATTATCACAATTTACATCAAGAAAATGCAGATGAGTGAAACCACAGACCACAAATACACACTTTGGAAAAGGATTCACAGTCAGCTATGTAAGTCTCATCACAGAGTGATAGGACTCACAGTGGACCTTGCAGGGGAGAGTGAAATAGAGGACAAAGTGAGATCGAGGGAGAGTGAAATAGAGGACAAAGTGAGATCGAGGGAGAGTGAAATAGAGGACAAAGTGAGATCGAGGGAGAGTGAAATAGAGGACAAAGTGAGATCGAGGGAGAGTGAAATAGAGGACAAAGTGAGATCGAGGGAGAGTGAAATAGAGGACAAAGTGAGATCGAGGGAGAGTGAAATAGAGGACAAAGTGGTTTTAAAAGTCTTGTTTGAATAGGTCAGCTAAATAGAGGTGTGTCAATGAATGAAAGCAGCCGTAAACCGTTGGTTTATGTTTCATTCGCAAGAGGAAGAAGTAGTGTCAGAAGAGCAGAGCGGGCCGGGGAGCGGCAGCGCGGCGCCAGGCCGGGCCGGGCCGGGGAGCTGCCAGGTGCCGCTGGCATGAGCCGGTACCGTCCCCACAGACGCTGCCCGACCGCATGCACACATCCACCCACCCATCCATCCACCTCACCTCGGAAGAGGTCGCCGTGCTTGCGCGCCGGGACGCCGCTGCTGCAGTGTATGTGGGAGGGTGGGCATCGGGCCTGCGGGGAGCGGGGGAGAGCGCGGGCCCGCCGGCGGGGGAGAGCGGCCCGGCAGCGGCTCCACGACAACATGGCAACGGGCGGCCGCCGCGGCACCGCGCGCCTTAACCCGGGGGGGCGGGGCATCGGGGTGACGTCAGGCGCGCCTTAACCCGGGGGGGCGGGGCATCAAGGTGACGTCAGGCGCACACCCGGAGGGGGGGGAAAACTGGGACATGACGTCAGGCGCGCCTTAACCCGGGGCGCGTGCATCAGGGTGACGTCGGCGCACACCCGGGGGGGGGCGGAGCTGGGACATGAGTCAGGCGCGCCTTAACCCGGGGGGCGTGCATCAGGGTGACGTCGGCGCACACCCGGGGGGGCGGAGCTGGGGCATTGACGACAGGCGCGCCTTAACCCGGGGGGCGGGGCATCAAGGTGACGTCAGGCGCACACCCGGGGGGGGGCGGAGCTGGGACATGACGTCAGGCGCGCCTTAACCCGGGGGGCGTGCATCAGGGTGACGTCGGCGCACACCCGGGGGGGCGGAGCTGGGACATGACGTCAGGCGCGCCTTAACCCGGGGGGGCGGGGCATCAGGGTGACGTCGGCGCACACCCGGGGGGGCGGAGCTGGGGCATGACGACAGGCGCAACACGCGGTAGGGCGGGACATCAGGGTGACGTCAGGCGCGCCTTAACACGGGGGGCGGGACATCCGGGTGACGTCAGACGCGCCTTAACCCGGGGGGCGGGACATCTGGGTTACGTCAGGCGCACACCCGGGGGCGGAGCTGCGATGTGACGTCAAGCGCACACCTCGGGGGCGGAGCTACGGCGTGACGTCAGGCGCACAACTCGGGGGCGGAGCTGCGGCGTGACGTCAGGCGCACACCCCGGGGCGGTGCTGCGGCGTGACGTCAGGCGCACACCCCGGGGGCGGAGCTGCGGCGTGACGTCAGGCGCACACCCCGGGGGCGGAGCTGCGGCGTGACGTCAGGCGCAACACCCGGGGGGCGGAGCTGCGGCGTGACGTCAGGCGCACACCCCTGGGGCGGAGCTGGGGCATGACGTCAGCGCAACACTCGGGGGCGGAGCTGGTGCATGACGTCAGGCGCACACCCGGGGGGCGGAGCTGCGGCGTGACGTCAGGCGCACACCCCGGGGGCGGAGCTGCGGCGTGACGTCAGGCGCACACCCCGGGGGCGGAGCTGCGGCGTGACGTCAGGCGCAACACCCGGGGGGCGGAGCTGCGGCGTGACGTCAGGCGCACACCCCTGGGGCGGAGCTGGGGCATGACGTCAGCGCAACACTTGGGGGCGGAGCTGGTGCATGACGTCAGGCGCACACCCAGGGGGCGGAGCTGCGGCGTGACGTCAGGCCCCCCCCCGGGGGGCGGAGCTGCGGCGTGACGTCAGGCGCAACACCCGGGGGGCGGAGCTGGTGCATGACGTCAGGCGCATACCCGGGGGGCGGAGCTGCGGCGTGACGTCAGGCGCACGCCGGTTTGATACAGAAGATAGACACCAAGTGCTGCAGTCACAATAGGGTCTCATGTGCACTGTCTGCTCTTCCTCTTCTGTCTGCTCTTAAATATATGACCATAATATATTTAACGTAGACAAAAATGGTGGAGAAACTCCGTGGGAAGGAATCGGTGACGTTTCGGGTCGAGACCCTTCTTCAGACCATCTATGATCTTTGCTTCCGACCAGATACGAGAGTTCACCATCTCCATCGCTGGTACCAGACTACTGACAGACATCTACTATAAACCCACTGACTCCCATGGCTATCTGGACCACACTTCTTCCCACCCTGCGTCCTGTAAGGACTCATCGCCTACTCCCAATTCCTCCGTCTACGCCGCATCTGCACCCAGGGTGAGGTGTTCCAAACCAGGGCATCGGAGATGTCCTAATTCTTTAGGATTCAGGGATTCCCCTCTTCGACTAAAGATGAGGCTCTCACCAGGGTCGTCTCTATATCCCGTAGCTCCGCTCTCACCCCCCATCCCTCCCCTCCCCTCCCCCTCGTAACAAGGACAGAGTCCCCCTTGTCCTCACCTTCCACCCAACCAGCCGTCACATACAACAGATAACATTTTTGCAACCTCCAACGGGATCCCCTGGCCACATCTTCCCATCTCCTCCCCTTTCAGGTTTCCATAGAGACCACTCCGTAACTCCTTGGTCAATTTGTCCCTTCCCACCCAAACCACCCCCTCTCCGGGCACTTTCCCTTGCAACCGCAGGAAATGTTATACTTGTCGCTTTACCTCCCCCCTCGACTCCATCCAGGGACCCAAGCAGTCTATCCAGGTGAAGCAGAGGTTCACCTGCACCTCCTCCAACCTCATCTATTGCATCCGCTGATCTCGGTGTCAACTGCTCTGCATCGGTGAGACCAAGCGTAGGCTTGGCGATCACTTCGCCCAACACCTCCGCTCAGTTCGCATTAACCAACCTAGTGGCTCAGCACTTCAACTCCCCCTCCCTTTCCGAATCTGACTCTCTGACCTGGGCCTCCTCCATGTCCAGAGTGAGTCCCACTTCAAATTGAAGGAGCAGCACCTCATATTTTGCTTTGGGTATGAACATTGACCTCCAATTTCAGTAGTCCTTGCTTTCTCCCTCCCTCCTTCCTTCCCCTCCCCTTCCCAACTCTCCCTCAGCATGCTGTCTCCGCCTCTTCCTTTCTTCTTCCCACCCCCACATCAGTCTGAAGAAGGGTCTCGACCCAAAACGTCACCTAATGTTTCGCTCCATAGAGGCTGCCTCACCCGCTGAGTTTCTCCAGCAATTTTGTCCACCTTCGATTTTTCCAGCATCTGCAGTTCTTTCTTAAACATAATATATTTAACAATGCTATATAGACACAAAAAGCTGGAGTAACTCAGCAGGTCAGATAGCTTCTCTAAAGAAAAGGAATAGGTTGCGTTTCGGGCTGAGACTCCTCTTCAGACCTATTCCTTCTCTCCAGAGATGCTGCCTGACCCACTGAAGTATTGGTGAAAACGGGAACCTGGTGCAATTTGGGTGGGGGAGGGATGGAGAGAGAGTGCGTGTATTCACGGACTTGGCGAATAATATTTACTCTGGCGGTCTTACTGCCCTGTCAATCTTTGCAAGACTAACAAACCACTAGGGGCGCTGCATGGAAGGCGCCTCTGCCTGCAGCCTGTCTGTTTTTTCTATCTTTTTTTAAAATTTTAGTTTGTCTAAATAGTTTTGTTTGGGGATTCTTTCGTTTTTCTATGTGGGGGAGGGGGGAGGGGGAAACCTCTTCCCAGTCGCTTCCTGGCGAGGATGCGACTGTCTCCGAGTTGCGTCCTCGCCCCCCACCTCGTGGCATACCAGCTGGATCGGAGCAGCTTTTCCTACCGGGGACCGGACCAGAGCTTCGGCAGCCGCGGCGCGGCGCTGGATTCACCGTGGAGCGGGCGATGCCTTCCTGGGTCGCCGTTTGGAGCTCTGCTGCTCTAACATCGCGGGGCTGTGTTCAAGGAGCTCCCAACGCGGGCGGCGCTGACTCCAACATCGCGGAGTCCCTGGGGCCCTTTGCCAAGGGCCGCCAGCGTTGAATCTCCGCCCGGCGCGGCCTGGGGACGTCAGGAGATGCGGACTCTGGTAGTAGGCAGCTGATTTGGATGTCCAAGCTGCTGAGGTTGGCCTCCCGTTCCGAAGTCGGAGTGCCAACATCCCAGTGAGCGAGCCAGAGCGGCGGGCTGCCCGTAGCAGCGACTGTGGAGGGCTCCGGAGGCCCCGACCACGGGTGAACATCAGAGGAAGATGACTGACTTTGGTGCCTTCCCTCAAAGTGGGAAACTTTTGATTCTGCTGTGTGGAGATGTTTTACGTTGAACTTTATTGTGTGTTGTGTTCTTTATTTTATTGTATGGCTGCATGGTGATCACATTTCACTGCCAACTGGCACACGTGACAAATAATTGTATCTTGTATCTTGATCTTGAAAAGCATTTACTCACCTTAATAATGCGGCGGCTTCTTTCTCAGCCCCATCGCAAGCCCTGGGCTCGGCTCTCACTCCAGCTCGAGCACCAGGCTCGGCTCCAACCAGGGCCCGCGGCACCACCCTCGCCACCAGGTGTTAGGTGTCAGGCGCCGGCAGCTGCCGCATGAACGCTGGAGTGGCCCTCCCTCCCGGATTGTCCCGTCCTGCTTTGTGAGCCCATTGTGACATCACTCAGGGTTTTTTTTCAAAAAAGAGTTTTCGGGTTGTTTTAAAAACTTTAAATGATTAAAAAGTTTGGAAATATAGGTGGGAATGCGACGGAAAGATATTTATCGCCTTGACTGGAAAAATGTGAGTAGAATGTGTGAAAATGGGAAGGCTGTGGCATAGCATTTGGATGAAAATAGGAATTAGCAAGATTGTGCCTAATGACACACACACACAAACAAGATAAGAGTTTTAATATAATACTAGACTAAGTGGGACCCGTTGGGTCCCTGCTTCATACGGGAGGGCTGGTCCTCCAATGCAATATTCCACCTCTCCACCAATTCCAATATTGCTGGCCGGCGGGGGGGGGGGTTTCTGGAGCGCTAGTATGTGTGTTGTGGGTCAAAGGGACTGGTTTCCAGAGGGCGAGTATGGACATTGTGGGCCGAATGGATTCTTGGGCTGGCAGCTCAGTCACTCTGGCCAGGCAGCATTTTAGAACCAAGAGACACTTTCTGCAAGCATTTTAGACCCAATAGAGATACTTTCTGCAAGCATTTTAGACCCAATAGAGACACTTTCTGCAACCATTTTAGACCCAATAGAGATACTTTCTGCAAGCATTTTAGACCAAATAGAGACACTTTCTGCAAGCATTTTAGAACCGATAGACACTTTTTGCAACCATTTAGAACCGATAGACACTTTTTGCAAGCATTTTAGAACCACCTTAAGGGCACTCGCAGTTGAGTATACATGCGTTCAGTACTATTCAGAGACGTGACCCTCTGGCTTCCTCCATCGTGCAGAGACTGAGTGAGGCACACCACTTCCTGGTTTTATAGTCCCTACCGCTCCTTCCAGCAGGGGCAGCAGAGAGAATGGAGATTTTAAAATAAACATTAATATCTCTCTGATTTTTCATTGATTGGAAAAATCCACTGGTCCAGAAAGGCAGAGAGGGGTTCTGAGCGAGGGGTTCTGAGCGAGGTGGCCAAAAATGAGGGCCTAAGGTGGCTGTGTTCTCTCGGAAATCACACCACAGTGAGCCAAAAGTGGTCAAGATCAGACTTTTAGTAATATAGATAGAAGGTAGATAAATAGACAGAAGATAGAAGATAGGTAGATAGATGTCTCAGATAGAATAATGTAATTCTTGCCTTTGCTCCTTAGATGCTGCTGCACCCGCTGAGTTTCTCCAGCACTTTTGTCTACCTAATGTAATTCTTACTTGCTGCAGCACAACAGAATATGTAAACAATATGATAAACGAGAGACAAAAAGTTCAGTTTGTGTATATATACACATATACTCACACGTACACAAATATATATACTCAAAAAAACAAATAGTAGTGCACTAATAATAATAGTCGCACTAGCTTCTCGTTTTCACCCTGCAAACATCCTGTTTGTCATTGTTTATTTTTTTGCATATCTTTATTTTCCCACATCACCATCTATATCTCTCGTTTCCCCTCTCCCTAACCAGTCTGAAGAAGGGCCTCGACCCGCAACGTCGCCGTTCCCTCTCCCCAGAGATGCTGCCTGTCCCGCTGAGTTGCTCCAGCACTTGTGTCTGTCTTCGGTTTAAACAACCACATCCATCCTCTGAGCGAGGGCTATATGTATGTAGTTTGTTTGTTATACTATTCTTATACAAATGTAAAGCACTTTGGCCAACGAGAGTTGTTTTTTAAATGTGCTATATAAGTAAATGAGACTTGACCTGCAGTCCCATCGTGCACTTGACTGCTGACCAAAGATCACGTGGCGGCGGGCGGGGCAGGAGCGGACCGGAAGTGGCAGCGAGCGGGGCAGGAGCGGGCCGGAAGTGGCAGCGGGCGGGGCAGGAGCGGGCCGGAAGTGGCAGCGAGCGGGGCAGGAGCGGGCCGGAAGTGGTGGCAGCGGGGCGGAGCGGGGCGGAGCGGGCCGGGCCGGAAGTGACGCGAAGCCCTGACGTGTCCTGGTGCTCGGGACTGTTCTCGGAGGTTCTGGACGGTTCTCCGCTTCTCCCGCCGCGATGTTGGACTTCTTCACCATCTTCAGCAAGGGCGGCATCGTGCTCTGGTGCTTCCAGGGGGTGAACGGACCCTTCAGCGGCACCGTCAACGCGCTCATCCGCAGCGTCATCCTCCAGGTGAGCGGGGGGCGGCGGCCGGGGGGGGAGTGAGTGAGGGGGCGGGGGAGGAGAGTGAGGGGAGTGGGAGAGGGGGTGAGGGGAGGGGGAGAGACAGGGTGAGGAGAGAGTTGGGATGAGAGAGGAGAGGGTGAGAGAGAGAGAGGAGAGTGAGGGAGAGAGGAGAGAGAGAGAGAGAGAGGGAGGAGAGAGGGAGGGGGAAGAGAGGAGGTGGAGGAGAGATGAGAGAGCGGGCGAGCGTTTGGTCTCGTTAGAGAAGGTCTTTTTTGGACTTGTTTTGGAGCCTCTTTCTGCTCTCCTACTCTGGCTCAGGGGAGGGGTCTGAGAGGGGGAGAGGGGGAGGGTGGTGAGGGGGGAAAGAGGGGGATAGAGGGGGGAGGGGGAGAGAGAGAGTGGGGGGAGAGAGGGGGGGGGAGAGAGTGAGGGGACAGGCGCGGAGAGAGAGGAGGAATTGAAGAAAGAGTGAGGAATGGGGGCTCGGTAGGAGGGGATAGGCTGGCCTTGGTGAGGGGAGGGAAGGGAAGGGGGTCCCGGGGAGAGGTGGGGAGCGGGCGATTGTCAGGCAGTGATTCCCGGCCCCTGGGCCCGGAGGTGGCCTGGGGCCGCCTGGTGTGAGGGAGGAGCCGGCCGCCACCTTCCCAGCCCCGAGGGCGGTGGGCTGCTGCCTGCCTGGTTGCAGTGGAGGGGGAGCGGGGCCGGTGGTTCCCCCCAGTCCCAGCCCAGCGGTTGCCCCGGGAGCGGAGCAGTTACCTGGGGCCCAGCACTGCTCATCTTGTGCCATGAAGCTCCGCACCTGTGGCTGCTGCCTTGCTTCTCCATCCATAACTTGAACACCAACTTTTGTCCGGCTTCTTTAAAGTAAAATGTCCTCTCCCTGGTTCCATATGGTTTCCCGACATGGCCAAAGGCTGTTTGTGAGGGGCACCTTTTTCCACGCAGTTGTGCGCGATTTGTCACAGGAGGTGGACGGGGCAATTTGTGGTATGTTTAAAAGGCATTTGGACAGGAGGAAAGTAAAGGGATACAGGCCTAACTCAATAGAATGGGATCATCATAGATAGGGGTGACGTTTTGGGAAGGACAAATTGGGCTGAGGGAACAGTTTCTGTGTTGTACATCTCACTACCCCCTGATTAACCTTGCAGTCCATTTTCACATTCTCAACAGCAGCTCCCACTCCTGCAGACCTGTGGTATTTACAGTGGCCAATTAACTTATCAACCCATGTGCTTTTTGGAATGTTGAAGGAAATAGATAGTTGATGGTGGATTGAAGGGTTATCTCTCTATGAAACAGGAGCACTGCCTTTTTGGAGAGAATGTGTAAATCCCCAAACTTTGCGATAGATATCGGGGTCTCTGAATGTGTAAAAACCTTGCGATGGATATTGAAGTGTTAAAAAAGAAACTGCAGGTGCTGGGAAATCGAGGGTACACAAAAAGCTGGAGAAACTCAGCGGGTGCAGCAGCATCTAAGGAGCGAAGGAGATAGGCAACGTTTCGGGCCGAAACCCTTCTTCAGTCTGATGGGGGGGGTGGGGGGTGGGGGGAGCGGGGAGAAGAAAGGAAAAGGGAGGAGGGGGCTGAGGGAGAGGTGGGAAGGGGAGGAGACAGCAAGGGTTAACAGAATTGAGAAAATTTGATGTGCAAGCCAAGAGGATACAGACACCTCAAGCGGAATATGAGGTGCTGTTCCTCCAATTTGCGGTGTTGCTCACTCTGGCCGTGGAGGAGGCCCAGGACAGAGGTCGGATACGGAATGGGAGGGGGAGTTGAAGTGCCGAGCCATTGGGATGGTCGGGTTGGTTATTGCGGACCGAGCGGAGGCATTCGGCGAAACGATCACCAAGCGGAGGTTTGGCGATCGTTTCGCCAAACACCCGCTGAGTTTCTCCAGCTTTTTGTGTACGATGGATATTGAACATTGGTCTCTGAAGCTGAGACACCAAATCTACCAGCTCTCCTACTGTGCAGCATTAGCCATGTTAACATAATGTAGTATATAGGGTGGTTATTTGATCAAAGGTCTTTTGTTGTCACGTGTACCAATTATGGTACAGTGAGACGCAAATTACTGTACAGCCATACTAAAGAAAAGCGAGAAAAGACACAACTACATGAAAGTTAACATAAACATCCACCACAGTGGATTCCCCACATTCGTCACTGTGATGGAAGGCAATAAAGTCCAATCTTCTTCCTCTTTATTCTCCCGTGGTCGGGGCAATTGAAGCTTCCGCAGCTGGCGGTCAAAGCCCCCGCGTCGGAGTGATCGAAGCTCCCGTGTCGGGGCAGTCGAAGCTCCTGCGGCTTGGAGCTCCGGACCGTGACCGTGAGCTCCACAATTTAAGTTTGCAGGCTCCCGCGGTTGGAGCTCCCGAAGTCGGACTCCAGCAAAGGCCGCCAACTCCTCGATGTTAGGCCACAGTGTGGTCAGAGATACTATACGGAAAAAAATTGAATCTCTGTTGAGGTAAGAGATTTTAAAAAGTTTTCCCCAACCCCCACCCCCACACATACGAAGAAAACAACAAAGAAGGAAGGGACAGACAGACTGTTCGCGAGGCAGCCATTGCTGGCGCCACCTAGTGAATGTGATACCCAAACGAATGATTGTGTACTAAATGTATGTTTTGATTTATAATTTGGTATAATGTGTGCTTTGTGGGATTCTGATGTTGTCATCTGATATATTGAGGATGCCCAATCTGAGGTATCTAATACTTGCCATGAAGATCCCATAAATAGGCTGTATTCATTGTAAATATAGACGATTCACAGTAGTTCTGAAAAGTAGCGTAGTATTATGAATTTTATCCAATCTCTTCAAATTTAAATAAAATGTCCAGTTTGGAAACATTGATTAAAACTTAAAATGTTACCCTTTTAATGATGGTTATGATTTGCTATCTTGTTTTCCAAATGAGATTTGTTCTACTTTCACTGTAATATACGTAGAAATAGGGAGTAGGTTGTTTGCCCCCTTTTTCCTGCTCAATCTATCTTCACAATATAATCAAATGGCTGTCTCGACCCGAAACGTCGCCTATCTCCTTTGCTCCTTAGATGCTGCTGCACCCGCTGAGTTTTGTGTACCCTCCAGCCTTTTGTGTACCCTCGATTCTCCAGCATCTGCAGTTCCTTCTTTAACACATCAAATGGCTGTTGTGCAGATTGCATCTACAACAGCCATGGGCAATTGATTGACAATAAACTGCTTTATCTTAAAATATTGCATCGTTTTGTAATTACAGTGATATATTTCCAGTCAGGGTGAAGTGTGATTAGAGAAAGAATTGTACAAATGCAGTGTGAATCAGTTTCTGTTCAGGGGGCCTTATGCAGTTTTTACAGGACTTTAGGCCACATTTGGTCTTGCATGCAGTTCTGGTTGCTCCATTATATAAATGATGTGAAAACTCTGGAAAGGGTGCAGAGGAGGCCTGAATTAGGGGATTTAAGGATAATGGGGAAGTCTTTTAGAATCGAGATGAGAAAATCATTTTTCACACAGAGTGGTGAATCTGTGGAATTCTCTGCCACAGGAGGTAGTTGAGGCCAGTTTGTTAGCTATATTTAAGAGGGAGTTAGATGTGGCCCTTGTGGCTAAAGGGATCAGGGGGTATGGAGAGAAGGCGGGTACAGGATACTGAGTTGGATGATCAGCCATGATCATATTGAATGGCGGACGGTGCAGGCTCGAAGGGCCGAATGGCCTACTCCTGCAACTATTTTCTATGTTTCTATGTTAAAGGGAGAGGTTGCACAGACTTGGATTGTTTTCTCATGAGCGCCGGAGGTTGCGGGGTGACCTGTTAGAAGTATATCAAATTGAGAGGAATAGACAGAGTACACAGTCAGAGCCTTTCGCCCAGGATGGACAATTAAGTACCAGAAGGTATAGTTTTAATGTGAGAAGGGCGACGTTTAAAGGTGATTTGTGGGTGGTTATTTGGAGTGATGAGTGCCTGGAAAACGCTTCCGGGGGTAGTGGTTGAGGCAGATATAATAGTGACATTTTAGAGATTTTTGGATAAGCATATGGATATGCAGGAAATAAAGAGATATGGATTCTGTGCTGGCAGTTAAGATTTGGTCTTGCCATCATGTTCGGCGCAGACATTGTGGGGTAAGGGCCTGTTCCTGTGCTGTATGATTATATGTTCTACGATATAGTGAGTGGTTCATGTTTCTTCCATTTTTTGATTTGCAGCAACAAGTCTTTGCTCAGATTGTCTGCTACCTTGTTTTTCTTCAAGTACCTCAGAATTCTTGTCTTTAGGGGAATTTTGTTTTTATCCTGTTGTCTCCAATGACCTGGTGGGGTATTGATGCTACAGGTGCAGAGCCATTCCCTGGTGAAGCATGTTTTTGAAGTGTTTTTTTTCAGCTGTTGCTATTTTAATGATTTAGTTTAACCGCTGACATAATGGCATGAAGGAAGAACAAGCTTGCCTTCCATGTCATCAAGGCATCTTGCAGCAAGCATGCTAGCCAATTTACATGCAGCCATGTACCACACAAGCTTTGATGGTTGTAGTGGAAATGGAATTAGTTAAAAGCTGATAAAATGTGTAGAAAGGAACTGCAGATGCTGGCTTATACCGAAGATAGACACAAAATGCTGGAGTAATTCAGCAGGTAAGGCAGCATTTCTAAAAGAGAAAAATAGGTGATGTTTCTGGTAGTATGAGGAAGGGTTCCGACCTGAAACGTCACCTATTCTTCATTTAAAGGCTGACTTCGCGAAAATACAACAAGCAGCGAGTTACTTAAATCAATAAGCAATGTTTACCCATTTGACACAGAACATAACATTAGAATGTTATATTTGGGTGCTGACAAGGTTTCTACTGTCGCTAGTTTTCTTTCCATAGCCATAGGCAGCGAGTAACAATGAATTACTTTGCTGCAGGGATCAGATCCAGCTGACAACCCTTGTTACGTTTTCTAATAGGAAGCTGGCCAGCAATTAGAAACAAGGCTTCTTATGTGTTATATCAAATTACATCACACTTACTATTCAAAACATAAAACAAAAAAAATTACTGAGATGTAATTTTGATTTGGAAAAAATGACTTTCTTGCATTCATTTGCATCTCAAGCTGTAATTGCAACTCGCCTTCATACAGTTTCCAAAATAGCATTTTGCAGTGGACTTGGTTTCCTAGGGTTGCCAGCTGAAGACAGTAATTGCTGAGGAAGTTTACATGGACAATTGCATTGGAAATTTGAAGATGGGCTTTATAATGGATAAAGTTCATAGGAATTATCTGACAGGCAAGCAAATGGATTTAAAAATTAGTCATCAGTGCATTGCTATTTGTGCACTATATTTCAAAGAAATTTCAAACATTCTCTGGGCATCCTTTTGTTCTTGATTATCATAAGTATAAATGTGTTTACGTTAAAAGATTGATTATTCCCCTTCTGCAGGAGAGAGGAGGAAACAACTCATTCACTCATGAAGCCCTCACTCTTAAATACAAGCTGGACAATGAGTTTGAATTGTTGTTTGTGGTGAGTATTTAGTAGATCAAATATAATTCATTAAATGTAGTACATTAAATTAAATTGGGTTCAAAGGAGGGCATTCTGGGATATTTGTGGTTATTTTCACCAGGGACTTGTCTGAAGCTGTGTTTGATTTGAAGAAAATCTGCATTCATAGAGAATCCATTGAAGTGAAGAGAGAGATTGCCCCTCCCCCCCATAAAACTAGGCACTGGCTAGTCCAAATAATGTACGATGAAGGATTATTATCACGACTTGGGTTTGTTTCTCTGCTGCTGTCAATGTTGAATAAAAGCCCACCTAATGTGGAATTGTAGCAGAATGATCAGTATTCTTTATAAAGGTAGCTTCTAGATTATTGAAACTTCTCTGTTCTAATATTTGTGACAATGTGGGCTCTGCTGTATAATGCCAGATGATTTCCGTCACAGGAATCTGTGAAAGTATTGAGTTTGTCATTTGGGGGCAGAGAGGCATAAGTGATAGAGATTGACATTGAAGATGACCAGATTGGAATGATCTCACTTTTTATAGGGCAGTCGGAAACGGGAATGTAGATGGGAGGAGGAAGGTGGAGTTGCTCTGAAGGGTCAGACTTTCCAATAAACCGTAAGGCCTTAGGGAGTGTTGCAGAGCAAAATGACGAGGCGGGCAAGCACATTTGCTCCCTGAAAGTGGCATTCTCTGGGCATCCTTATGCTCTTGATTATCGTAAAAATATAAATGTGTTTAAGTTAAAGGATTGATTATTCCCCTTCTGCAGGAGAGAGGAGGAAACGTGTGACTTTATATCAGGGTGGTGAAGGTGGCTTTTGGCACATCACCCTTTATCAGTGAAGGGGATTTAGTCTGCATGTTGGGATGTTATTGTGTATTTGTACAAAACATTGGTGAGGGAGCACTTGGAGTATCATGTTCATTTTGGTCACCCTGCTTGGATAGATGCCATTAAACTGAAAAGAGTGCACATAAATTTACGAGGATTTTACCAGCACTCGAGGGACTGTTATGGGAAGAGGTCCGAGCAGATGAGGACTTTATTCTGGAAGACTGGGTAATTTTATTAAGGTGTATAAAGTCACGAGTGGTGTAGATGGGGTGAATGCATGTAGTATTTATGCCAGCATTGGGGAATGAAGAACTAAAGGGCAAGGGTGAAGGTTTAAAAGGAGGCAGCTTTTCACACAAGGTGCAATGTATATGGTGGGAACTGCCAGAGGAAGTGGTTGGGCAAGTATATTTATGTTTTCTTTCAGTCTGAAGAAGGGTCTTGACCCAAAATGTCGCCCATTCATTCCTTCTCTCCAGAGATGCTGCCTGTCTGGCTGAGTTACTCCAGAATTTTGTGTTTACCTTGTTTTTTTTGTCTGACATGATGCAACCGTCTTTGAGTTTTGATTGCATTTCTTCCCAACGGGCTGGACAGGCTAATAGAAGAGGCTGTTATTTATTTTGGCATAAATGCATGTGGTCTTCCAAATTGTTTGGAAATAGTGAAGAAGAACCAGATTCCTTGGGTGGGTGGTGTGGGAAGAAGTTTGAGGCACTTGCTATGCGGGAATGTTGATGGTTATAGTGAGGCTTAGTGAAAAGACGCATTAACCCTTCCACACAGTGCAGCATCTCTACTCCATACTGGATAAGACTTTGTATTGTATTGCCTGTCTGATTTAACTATATGGTTATGCTCGCAACACAAGTCATTGTAATTATCCGTGTAAATTAAGCTGCTGTCAAGAAGTAAATATTTGCATATAGTGTCATCAGGGAAAAGCCTGTTGGTAGAAGAGATGAAGGTATAAATCCACAACTACTGGAATTCAGTAGTGTAATAACCTATTAAACAGAGCACTTTAATATCAATGCTTTCACTAGGCATATTTGTTAGATTTAAAACGTGCGCGAGGCTAATAGTTAAACTTTATGCCTGTTATTCTTGTTGCAGTATGTGTTGTTCCTACTGCTAATGAGTGAACCTTAAATCTTAATGACTAAAGTAGATCACAGATTTATAGATGTGTGATTATAAATGTCAGAATAAGACAGTTCATTTAGAGCAATTTTCTTTTTATCCGACAGGTGGGCTACCAAAAAATCCTGACGTTAACCTACGTGGACAAGTTTATTGATGATATCCACATGTTATTTCGGGATAAATATAGAAACCAGTTACAGCAGAGAGGAGTGCTGGGCCTCCTTAGTGGTTCCTTTGATTTTTTGGATGACTTCCAAGGCATCCTGAAGTAAATGAATCAAACTATTTACCTTTTAGTAATTCCTTTTCTCCATGTTATGCCATTTATCACTTTCCAAAACAGCAGTTGACAGTTACAGTAATCGTACAAGAGAGCTGAAGTAAGGTTATGATAAGACATTGGTAAAGAGGATCATTATGCTATATTGATTCCAGAGGGACATACAAATACGCAACTGAAGAATTCACCTTTCTGTAATAGGAGATAGAGTAGAGTATCAGCAGCCAGTCGGTTTCAGAGAGAAGAGATAAAGGAACTGCAGATATTGAAATTGTGAGCAAAACACAAAGTGCTGAAGGAACTCAGCTGATCAGGCCACCTAGATGGAGAAAATGGACAGATGATGTTTCGGGGTTGGATTGGGTTCTTCAGACTGGAGAAGGCCCCAAACATCGCCTGTCCATTTCCTCCATAGATGTTGCCTAGCCTATTGAGTTCCGCCAGCACTTTTTTTCATCAAAATCTCTTAGCCCTTGGGTTACAACATTGAAAGCTAGATTGAGGAGAGACTTATGGAAGTATTCATGTTCCTAAACTGGTTAATTGAAGTGGAAGCTGGGGTTATGTTTCAAGATACTCTCTGGGTTCAAGCAGGCAAAAAAAAATCAGATTTATTGCTTAAAACCTCTAGCCTTCGACTCTTTTTTAAACAAATGAGTGTTTAAGCAGATATCCATTTTTCTTATTGAACAAGCTAGGATGAATTATGGGGTTCTCTAACATGTTTAAGATTAAACATTCACAAATCAGTTTTTCTTCTATCTATTTCTTACACAGTGGATCTTTAATTTGAAAGATTTTGGGTATGATCTTCTTCTAACCTTCCTAAGAATGCAGTCTGGATGAGATGATGTACAAACTAACAGGAGATTGCTGGTTTGCCCCCTCATCACACCTGTAGGTTGGAATCAGTCAGAATGTCCGCTCCTGTTTGTTCTAAATCTAATGCTGGAAAGCAAATGTGCTAACCACAACAAAGGAAGTAACTCACCACCTTGCTTTCCATTGTGTCTCATACAGAATACAGAACAATACACCACAAGAATAGGCCCTTTGTCCCACAGTGCCTGTGCCGAACAATACCATTACTTATCTATCTACACATAATGCATATCCCTTTATTCCCTGCATATACATATGCCTATCCTTGAGTCTTTTAAATACCACTAATGTATTTACTTCAACCACCACTCCCAGCAGCATGTTCCAGGCACTCACGACACACTGTGAATGTCTGACTTGCTCCACGCATCTCCTTTAAACTTTGCACCCCCTCACCTTAAGCTAGTATATGATTTTTTATTTATTTTTTTCATCCTGGGAAAAAGATTCTGGCCATCTACCCTGGGGCACTGGAACCCCAGGAATGCTATCACATTCTAAAAGTCGGCCAAATTAAACACTAGAAATTCAATGGTAGACAAAAGTGCTGGAGAAACTCAGCGGGTGTGGCAGCATCTATGGAGCGAAGGAAATAGGCAACATTTCTGGCCGAAACCCTTCTTCAGACAGGGTTTCGGCCCGAAACGTCGCCCATTTCCTTCGCTCCATAGATGCTGCCACACCCGCTGAGTTTCTCCAGCACTTTTGTCTGCCTTTGATTTTCCAGCATCTGCAGTTCCTTCTTGAACACTAGAAATTCAATGTCAGTTTTGCCTTTGATAATTCTGTTCAGCCTAATGTGTCCTTTTTTGATGGTCTTTAGGGATGCTGAGGAACACACCAGAGGAAAAGCACCATCTGTCATGAAAACATTTAAACAATCTGATAAATCAAGGAAAACTGTGAAATCTATGATAGAAATCAGAGGTGAAAAAGGGAAGGAGAACAAGAAAAGCAAGAAAGAAGGTAAGTAATAGTTCATTGGCAGAGGCTCACCAGTTTGGTATGGAAACGGCTGGTGGACTAATGGGAGGGGAAAGCATTTTTATAAAGTAACAGGGAGCTAGAAGCATAATCCACAAGTGTAACCCTGAATTTATAGTTGACTGTCTATCCCATTCTAATCTTTCTTTATACTTGTGCGTGGTTACATTCAAGCCTAATGTAAACTCAAAGAGCAACAGCTCATCTTGACATCTCTTGACAGGTTGATAACCCTTGAGACTTAACAATAAATCCAGCAAGTTCACATAATCAGCCTTTCCAGCTTGCACGATAACTCACCAAATCTGTCAAAGCTTCATCTGTTTGCAGCATGAACTGTGTTTCCTGCATCTACAGTGTTTTGCTTCTCCAGTTTGTATCTCAGTTCCAGCATTACTTTTTAATACTTCCCCGCGTCTGCCTAGGTTAATCTTTTCAGTGATATTTTCACCAGGCAAATTATCTGCAATTACCATCCTCTTCTGGCTAACACCTCCACCACTTGCTATCTCTTGACCTCCAACCTGTCATGGACATGCCCATTGTTTTCCAGCCTCGCCATTTTCTTCAACTAATAACTTGTTTGATTTCTTATTGTTGAAAGAATAACTTTGTTTCTCTCTGCACAGATGCTGCCTGACCTATTGAGTATTTTCAGTAACTTCTGTTATTTCAGATGTTCTGCACCTGTGGTGTTTTATTATTTTGTTCAGTGTCGGCTGATGGAATCCATTGTTTCTGCAGCTCAGGAAAACTTGATTTGGACACTGATGCGGGAAAGTTACCTGGAAATGTTATCCAGGGGATACTGACACGCCAAATTAAATAGTCCAGAATTGGTCAATTAAGAGGAATAGGACAGTGTGACTAAGAATGAAGATTGTGGATCTAGAAGGAAATGTTAAAGGTGCATTCGCATTTGTCCAGCACTTATGCATTTCTTGGAGTCCGTGAAGGATGGAAAAATTAACCATCGCCAGTGTTTCTTGTGTCAATCAAGTTGGGAAATGCATAGAAATGTAATAGAGGGGATTGTATAGCAAGAGCGATGGATGCTTGTGAACTCATATAGGCTATGTGGCTTGCCCACTGGCATGGTTAAGGACATATCTTCATATTTAGTTTTAGTTTAGAGATACAGGCCCTTCGGCCCACCGTGACTGCATCGGCCAGTGATCATCGCACATTAACACTATCCTACACACACTAGGAACAATTTACACATACACCAAGCCAATTAACCTACATACCTTGCAAAGACCGTACGTCTTTAGAGTGGGAGGAAACCCAAGATCTCGGAAAAAACCCACGCAGTCACAGGGAGAACATACAAACTCCATACAGACAGCGCCCGTAATCGGGATCGAACCTGGGTCTCTGGCACTGCAAGTGATGTAAGGCAGCAACTCTACCGTTGAGCCACCATGGCTGCCCAATTTATTTGGCGCTTGAGATAAATTAAGTAGGAGGAGAAAGGGGCAGTTGTTATGGTCTGTGGTTTTGCTGATTTGTACATGAAACTGGGGACCAAATAACAAAACAGAAAAGCAGATGCAATTATCTCTGAATAACCACCTGAACACCATGCAATTTAGCATTGAGTAAGATGAGTGTTGAATGTGACTGAAAAACAGGTGTGGGGAAAAATAAATGTTGTTCCATGGGGAAAATTAACTATAAACGGGATATAAGCAGAAGTTGCTCTGTTGGGATGGGCTTCACTTGAATTGAGTTGGGACCAATGTCCAAGTGAATCAAATAACTCGGCTATAAACTAAGTCATTGTGGAAGGGTTCTAGCTTCAGGGACATTTAGATAGTTAAAGAGGACCATGTACAGTGAAGTGTTCAAAGATAATTAGCGTCTGTAGGGACAAAACATACACATATATGACTAACAGTCCAATTAGAGTTAGAGCAGGGAATTAAATATATATATTTTAAAGCAGAATATGGACAAAACATTTGTAACAACATAGATGGATTACTGGCATATGGATATAAAAGCCTATTCAATACCAGAACCCTTTATGGCTCCTGGAGTAATGTGCCCAAGATAAATTGATGCATCAGTGTTAACATTTTCGACTTGATCTGGTACATTGTCAGCTGAAATTCCTTGAGCTGCAGACACTTACTGCGTATGTAGCTGCTATTGATAATGGTTTCCATCAGCTGGCATGGAGTAAAATAATGTACAGAGTTGTGGTAGCAAAGTAACCAAGGTTAGAAAGCAAATTTTCCAGGATAATTGTAGAAGCAATAGCCAAAATTAAAGAGGATCGGTGGCACTCGTAAAGTTGAAGGGAGAATGGATCATGGTTTAGCACATCAAAAAGTAGAAGTGAAAATGTAGGCCGTAGAATGTATCAGGGAAAATTAGGAATACTGGTCTAGAGGTAAATACAATAATCAGTGGAAACATCACATTTTTGCAAATCATATTAGCTTTAATGGTGTGAAGAACAAGTTTATGGATTGTAAGAGATGGTTATCTACATCAGTATGTTGAAGAACCCATGAGGGAATATACTATTTTAGATCTGTTGAATAAAGGGCTAATTAATACTGTATTTAATGTACAGTGATAAAATGGGTACAGTTTTATGTAGAGATTGAAGTGATTTATTTAAACATAAAACTAGGATCTTTACTTTAAACAAAGCAAGCTACAAAGATATAGGTTATGATTTGGAATTGCGAAACAATATTAAAGTGGGACAAAAAACAATTAACATTTAAAGAACAAAAATCCACCAGGAAAAGTGGTCCAACTGTCACTTTCTAAAGGTTATAGATAATATTGGATAAAGAAAAGGGTTTATAATATTGCCTAAATGAGCAATATGCCCGAGGTTTTGAAAAGTACAGGCAGGAGATTGAGAACCTGGTGCCAAGGCAACAACCTTTCGCTCAATGTTATCAAGACGAAGGAGATTGTGATTGACTTCAGGAAGTGAAGCAGTACACATACCTGGTATACATTGGTAGCGCTGAGGTAGAGAGGGTTGAAAGCTTCAAGTTCCTCGGAGTAAATATCACCAGCAACCTGCCCTGGACCAGCCATATCGAAGCAATGGCTAAGAAGGCACACCAACGCCTTTATCTCCCCAGAAGGCTTAGGAAGTCCGACATGTCCCCAATTACTCTAATCAACCTACAGATATGCCGTAGAAAGCATTTTATCGGGATGCATCACAGCATAGTTTGGGAACAGCTACATCCAAGACTGCAAGAAATTGCAGAGAATTGTGAGCACAGCCTCTCTTCCATTGACTCCATCTATACTGCACGCTGCCTCAGCAAGGCGACCAACATAATCGAGGACAAGTCTCACCCCGGACATTCCTTTTTCTCCCCTCTATTATTAAGCTAGAGGTACAGAAGTTTGAAAACGCATACATCCAGATTCAGGCACAGTTTCTTCTCAGCTGTTATCAGGTGGCTGAACAATCCGATCAGCAATTAGTGAGCGGTTCTGACCTACCGTCCTTGGATTTTCTTAAATCGGACTTTACTGAACTTTATCTTGTACTAAACGGTATTCCCTTTATCCTGTATCTGTGCACTGTGGATGTCTTGATTGTAATCATGAATAATCTTTCCGCTGGCTGGCTGGATAGCACACAACAAAACGCTTTTCACTGCACCTCTATACACATGACAATAAAGTCAAAGTCAAAAGAGTTTATTGTCATGTGTCCCTGACAGGACAATGACATTCTTTCTTTGCCTAGCACAACAGAACAGAGTCATACCTGCCAACTATTCCGATTTGGGCGGAATTCTTCTGATTTTTCCATCCCAATTCCGAATTCCGATTTTTTTCCTCAATATTCCGAAACAAATTGGAATTCGGAATTGGGATGGAAGCGTGCAAGCGACCCATGGCGGCGAGGAGACAGCGAGAGAGCGCACCGCGCCTGCGCCGCTTATGGGGACACGCACGGGTGTACGTCAGCACGCAGCCGCATAACCCCGCCCCGCCAAGGTGGCGTTCGGCGTCACTTGCCCCCCCCCCCCCGCACTGAGGTCACTTTGTTAACGAAGAAACTGCAGATGCTGGAGAATCGAGGGTTACACAAAATGCTGGAGAAACTCAGCGGGTGCAGCAGAAAGTCTGAAGAAGGGTCTCGACCCGAAACGTCGCCTATCTCCTTCGCTCCTTAGATGCTGCTGCACCCGCTGAGTTTCTCCAGCATTTTGTGTAACCCCCCTGAGGTCACTTTCCCGCCCTCACTGACGTCACGTACCCCGCCCCTTACTGACGTCACTTGCCCCGCCCCTTACTGACGTCACGTACCCCGCCCTCACTGACGTCAGACTAATAGGATTCCGATTTTTCAATCTCACAAGTTGGCAGGTATGCAGAGTAGGTATTGACTACAGTTATATACGTAAATACACACATGAATGAATAAATTGATAAAGTGCAAATAACAGATTAAAATAATAAAATAACGGGTATTAATGTTCAGAGTTTTGTCCGAGCCAAGTTTACTAACCTGATGGCTGTGGGGAAGTAGCTATTCCTGAACCTGGTCGTTGCAGTCTTCAGGCTCCTGTACCTTCTACCTGAAGGTAGCAGGGAGATGAGTGTGTGGCCAGGGTGGTGTGGGTCCTTGATGATGCTGCCAGCCTTTTTGAACTTGGAACTTGGAAAACTTTATTGTCATTCGAAATTTCGTTGCCTGTAGTCACACATATAGTAAATAACAAAACACACAATAAACACATATTTAACATCCACCACAGTGTTCACCAGACACCTCCTCACTGTGGTGGAAGGCAAAAATCTTGTCTTTGTCTCTTCCCTTCTTCCTCTTCCTCTTCCTCTGCGCTGAGGCGACCCAGGCCTCCGATGATGTGACCACACCGGGTGATGTAAATAAGTCCCGCGGGTGAACCGCGCTCCGCGAGCGGCCCGGTTCAACTCCGCGGCCCGGGGTGGTCGAAGCTGCCGCCCTCCAGTCCAGCGGACACAGCTGTTGCCGCGGGAGCTCCGGAAAAACAGGTCACCAACCTGTGACCTGCGAGCTCCCGACGATGTCGTCCACTGTGCCCGCGGCCGGGCCTCCGGGCTGCCGCCGCCACCGCCACCAGAAAGCCGCCACAGCTCCGAGTCGGGCCACCTGAACCCGCCGCAGCCCCGAAGTTGGCCAGCCCCGCGCTGGTAAGTCCTGGCTATCTCCGGAGCCTCGGGTCGGTTGCAGTTAAAGTTGGAGGCCGCCAGCTCCACGATAGGCCTCAGCGCAGACGGAGACGGGGGATACGACAAGAAAAGTCGCGTCGCCCCAAAAGGAAGAGACAAAGAACGAATCTCCCACCCCCCCTCCCCCCCCACACACATACACTACATAATAACTCAAACTAACGCTAAAAAACAAGACAAGAAAACAACAAATAAAAAGAAAAACAGGCGGACTGCAGGCGAGCCGCTGCTGCCAGGGCAGCGCCGCCACTCAGGCAGCGACTGATAGATCCCCTCGATAGAAGGAAGGTCAGAGCCGATGATGGACTGGGCAGTGTTTACTACTTTTTGTAGTCTTTTCCTCTCCAGGGCGCTCAAGTTGCCGAACCAAACCACGATGCAACCGGTCAGCAAGCTCTCTACTGTGCACCTGTAGAAGTTAGAGAGAGTCCACCTTGACAGACCGACTCGCCGTAATCTTCTCAGGAAGTAGAGGCGCTGATGATCTTTCTTAATAATTGCATCTGTGTTCTCGGATCAGGAAAGATCTTCACAGATGTGCCGCCCAGGAATTTGAAGCTCTTGACCCTTTCAACCATCGACCCGTTGATATAAACAGGACTGTGGGTCCCCATCCTACTCCTTCCAAAGTCCACAATCAGTTCCTTGGTTTTGCTGGTGTTGAAGGCCAGGTTATTGTGCTGGCAACATATGGACAGTTGCTCGATCTCTCTTCTATACTCTGACTCATCCCCATCAGTGATGCGTCCCACAACAGTGGTGTCGTCAGCGAAATTGATGATGGAGTTCGCACTATGACCGGCTATGCAGTCATGAGTATAGAGTGAGTAAAGCAGGGGCTGAGCACGCAGCCTTGAGGTGCTCCCGTGCTGATTGTTATCGAGTCTGACACATTTCCACCAATACGAACAGACTGTGGTCTGTGAATGAGGAAGTCAAGGATCCAATTGCAGAGGGATGCGCAGAGACCCAGTTCTGTGAGTTTGGTAACCAGCTTGGAGGGGATGATTGTGTTAAATGCCGAGCCGTAATCGATGAATAACAGCCTGACATATGAGTTTTTGTTGTCCAAGTGGTCCAGAGTGGAGTGGAGGGCCAGCGAGATTGCATCCACCATTGATCTGTTGCGGCGGTAAGCGAACTGCAGTGGGTCCAGGTTTTTGTCGAGGTAGGAGTTGATTTTCGCCATGATCAACCTTTCAAAGCACTTCATCACCACAGGCGTTAATGCCACTGGTCGATAGTCATTGAGGCATGTCACCTTGCTCTTCTTGGGCACCAGTATTATTGATGCCCTTTTGAAGCAGGTGGGAACCTCAGACCTCAGTAGTGACAGGTTGAAAATGTCCGTAAAAACTACAGCCAGTTGGTCTGCACAGGTTTTTAGAACACGACCAGGTATGCCATCAGGTCCAGACGTTTTTCGAGGGTTCACCCCTCTGAAGGATTTCCTGACGTTGGCCTCTGTGACTGAGAATTAAATACCATCACAGCAAAACTAAAATTTAGAGCAAACAAAAGGAAAAATAGCATGCAAGAGTAATCCAGTAAGGAAGAGAAAAATAGTCTGTAAAATGTGACATTTGTAAAGAGGAAAAGATCCTTAAAGATTAGTTCATTTTCTGACTTCAGTGCCACTTCAGGAATTATCAACAGTGAATGTTAATTCAAGTCTGGTTGGGAGATTTTTAGAGAAGCTTTTCCAAATTATGTTACACGCTCTTCTCTTTGCTTTCTTTTATATCTTTGTTCTTGCCTATTGCGTTTTTTTTTCCTACTTCTGTTTTTCCCCCCTTCTATCTAGCCCCTGTACCCGAGGCACCTCCAGCAGAAAAGAAACCTACCGTCCCGTTAAAGAATCCTGTAACCATCACTGTAGGTGATGCTAACCAAAATGGTTTGACTCGGGAAGAAATCATCCAGAAGAATAGGGAGGAATTTTTCCGTAAACAACTGGGAAAAGAGAAAAAAGAGAACAGGTGAGGACTTTCCACCTGAGGCAACAATTAGCTGGTTGTGTTTTCTAGCTTTTGCCTTGATCTGTAATTTTATTCTTGCTCATACCAGCGAGGGCACTGCTGCTCTTGATCTTTTACATCAGCATTCTTTAAGGTGTTTTTTGCCACGTTTAATCGATGAATCATCTTATTATGTTTACGTGTAATATTTTCCATCTCTTTCATAATTTGAATACGAATACCACTATACCTTAATTGGTACATGTGACAATAAAAGACCTTTGAAACCTTTAATTGTGAGCCAAAATCAGAGATTTGCATGTGGCCCAGTTAATTTATAAAAAGCTTATTGTGTTTCTGGTGACTTTATCCTAATGTTTACTGTACAAATTCAAATTCCATATTAATGTTCCCTCAGTTATAATTCAGTCCAGTTTAATTCACTTCAACATTTCAGTTTCAGTAGGATTTTAGTTTTTCAGTGGGTGAGAGAAAGTGAAATTTAATGCAGTAACATGTTTCTCATGGTGAATTGCAGCAGCAAGTCCCCCAAACCAAGTAAGCAGAAACTGCGCCGTGTCTGGCCTCTGGATTGTAATAATGCTAACTCCAAAGAGCTGGATTACAGTGAAAAACTGTTCAATGGTCAGTCCAGTGCTGTCACCAACAATGGAGATGACACCAGTGTAGATGTGGTATGTTGCAAACTTATTAACCTTTCTGCAAGTGTTTATTAACACTAATTAGAGGACATGCTTCAGTTTTGTTACATTTTCATTAGTCCTCAAATGGAAGTGGGAACACCGTCTGTGGTTATTAGGTATACTTTCAAAAAAGGGCTATGTTGTCAAATTGATTATTAACACTAAGGTAGGCTGCAAGAATAAAAGATGAAATAGATCTGAAACAAAACAGTGCTGGAAATGATCAGGTACAATTTGTAATTGAGCTGAAACCGATTTGATGTTTCTGGTCAACAGAACTGTGAAATGTTCACTTTCTCCAATACAAGATCTGATGCTGCCTCTGCATCCGCATGGAACTCATTGATAACATCAGTTACATATTTCTCCAATTCTTAATATATTGAAATTTTGAGTAATTTAAATCAAGAATAAGTTGATGTGCTGCCCAACATTCCTCACTTCTCAAAAGTGAGTTAATTACCATTTATTATCTTTGCTTCTCTGGAATCTTGTTTTGTACAGTTTTGTTCATGGAGTGCCAGTGCAGGTCAAGGTAGCTTGTTGCAAATGGTGCGTTGATTTTTTCTGGAGATGTGACAAGGTGTGTTGATATAAGGCATAATCTGTGTTAACACTCCAGGCACACGTTGGCAGAAATAGAAAAGTGTTTTGTCCGGATTCTATATCATCAGTCAGCTTTCATTTTAATTGGTGATCGTATATTGCAAGACTCAACATATGGATTTCACAAATAACTTTTCCCCAAACCATCCTAAAATCTTAGTGGTGAGGCGTATTGATATTAAGTGGGGACAGTACAAGATGAACACAAAAACGCATGGGAAATAAAGCTTTCACAGGTGGCTAAGCATTATATTGACTGCCAAAACTATTGGAATATTTCTCAATACCTGACAATGATAATAAGCTTTCAAAATATTAAGCAGAAATTAAATCATTAACAGTCAATACAAACAATTAACATTTACATTAGCATTCAACGTAAGAATTAAAATGTCATATGACATTTTATAATTATAACTGCACTGAGCTGTTTTGTTTCACATCTTGTGCTTAATGATATAGCTTTCCTAGTCCTGTAGATTATTATATGATAGTTTGATGAAACAGTTGAGAAAGTCAGACAGTGGCATGAGAGTTTGGGCCAGTGAATAGATAGGCAATTCCAGGAGGAAAGGCAAGATGTTCTTACTTAATTCACAATAAACTAAATGTATTCACAAATTTGGCACTGATCATTTCTTGCAGAATTTTTATCGTGGGTCAATGGCAGGAGATTTGAAAACTGTTGATTATGAGAGTTGTGAGGAAGAGGAGGAGGAGGACGAGGAGGAAGAAGAAGACGAAGAAGAAGAGGAGGAGGATGAAACAGTCATACAAAAGATTTCTAACACCAGGTATGATATTGGTAGAGATATTCAGATTTGCTGAGCATCTATGTTCCCATACAATGTTGATAAACTATTCATAATACTCTTAAAATTGAATTTTCTAATTTCCTTTTTGTTTATACCACGTGTACAACATTTCGCACACAGCGTGAAGAAGGGTGGAATTGGTGGTATGTTTGGAATGCTGAGAGGTCTTGTTGGATCAAAAAACCTTTCCCCTCAGGTGATGGCCCCTGTGCTTGACAAGATGAAGGATCATTTAATTGGTGGGTAATGGGCATGTCCTACAACACTAAACTCAGTTATTTTTATGTATGCACAATGAATTACATAATTGGTTCAAGCTGCTGTCTATGATGTACTTTCCTCTTCCTTTTCTCTTTTCTGCAGCTAAGAACGTTGCTGCAGAAATTGCTCTTCGACTATGTGAATCAGTGGAAAAAAAGTTGGAAGGAAAGGTGATGGGAACATTCAGTAGTAAGTAGTATTTAGTTATAATATATCATGTCAGCCCATGTGACACCTTGTCATCTCACTTTAATTTATGATAGCAGTTTAAGATTAACTCTTCTAATTGTGTTGAATTCACATATTTCATCACAATTGTACTTGATCATTTAAATTAACCTTACGTCACGTATAGAGCCTGGTTGGGCATTTCATATTGGAGGATAATGTTGTAGGTGTTATACTCCAGCCCTGAGTGCCTTACAGATTTGTATTGGATGAATAGTTGGATTTGGTCCATATTTTCCAGGTCTTGACATAAATGTTATTGTCAAAGTTAACATAAATGTTATTGTCAAAGGACAGTATTGTACAGAAGGGTAGGTTGGTAGAAGACCGTTGCTTTGTAAAGGATGAGTACTCTGCTCATCTTGTATATGCTTCAATGAAAATGTTGTCAGTGGCTTAAAGTTAGCCAACGAGTGAATGCAAATGCAAGTGTCATCTCAATACTGAAGTTTAGATGATCTTGTTCTTGAATCTAGTTGCAGCAAAGTGGATAGGTCTAAAGATTAGCAGACTTTGTTGCGAGTGAGGTACAGCATTGCAGTGAGAAGGGTTGGAAGCCAGTGTTGAGACAGTGTTGCGTGCTTGTGGACCACCCAATACCATTAAAACGTTTATTTTTAAATGATTTTGGCGGAGGCTGAATTTTAATTTGAGTGCTTAATGGAGTTGATGAAGTTAAAGTTTCAGTGAGACTGGAAAAAGGCCATTTAAAATAGCTGATGTTGTTACCTGCATTTCTTGGAATGTCTTGGCATGCAGTGAAGATGACATTGACTGTCCCTCTAGATGGATTTAATCCACATTGCAATTCCTGGAGCAACTGTTGGGAGGAAATGGTTGAGGAGATCCCTAGTGATAACCCTCTTTATGACAGATTGCAGGAAGACCCCTCTAGTTACCAGAGTCAGGCCTGACTCTTTCCCTGAAGATGGTATGATTGTGGCATCAGCAATCCCCTGTGACAAGGATGAAGAGGTTATGGATTGGTGACTGAAGCTCTCCACTGATGAATTTTAGAATTTCAGTGGGGATAGCCTCTGCTCCCAAGATTTTATTTTTCAGGTGTGCTGTGTCCTTGACAATAACGTGCTGGAATCCAGCATACATGCTGATGGTTTTTTTTTTCTGTGTGTGTGTGTGTACATGGTATTGCTTGGTAACTATCAGGTACTCTACGAGTGCTGTGAGATGTCTTTCACTGGTGAAAGAAATGGGGTCATTTTCAGTTAGGGAAAACCCCCCTGAAATGCAGCTGATGCGCATGGCATCTACTGTAGTTGTCACTACAGCATTATTCTGAAGTAAGGAAGGGGAAACTATTTAGTCCTACTCCTGATAAGCAGCCAGTGTTTCACTCTTGAAATAGCCTGTTTCTAAATACTAGCTAACAAATGGATATAGTTTAGCCAAGTTGCCTCACTCTTCCATCCATCCACCAAAAGATATAAGGTTGGTCAACAACGTTTGTGTGGACTTTCCTGGGTAATCTGGCACCTTGGGCATGGTACTACAAGTTTGCTGTCAACTGGTACCTGGCACTTTAGAGTGGAAGGCTGGAGAAACCTCAAAGTTGTTTAAATGCTTGTCATTGATGTCAAACACCCTGCTAACTCGGCATTCTTCGTTGTACCTTTCAATAGCAGTGACATCCACAGTGAAGCAGGCCTTGCAAGATTCTCTGGTCCAGATCCTGCAGCCCAAGAGACGTGTTGATATCTTGCGTGATGTTTTGGAAGCTCAGAAACACAAGCGGCCATTTATCATTACTTTCTGCGGCGTCAATGGAGTTGGAAAGTCTACCAACCTTGCCAAGGTCAGGCATAGATGAAATCTATTGAAGAAAAATCGCTGTATGGTCCCACATCTGTCTCAAGCACCCCCACTTTCCCAATCCCCCACTGCGACAAAACTCTTTAACACTGGTATCTTTCTGCAATATGTTTGCATATCTGTTCCTCTCATTCCCACTTTCTAATGGGATGCATATGGTATATATTGTTTTGGTGTTAATATTTTAAACCAGTATCTTGGTATTAAATCAATCAGTGTGGAATTCATCATGATCATGCCTTTCAATCACCGTTTGTAGAATTCTGAAAGAGCATTCTGTATTACATCAAAATTATTACTCATTCTAATCCACTGTTGATACAAAGTTCTTTTATATCACCCAGCTATTTTTTTAATATAAAAGCACTTTGAAATCTGGAAATACAAATGCTCAATTCTGGAAAGCTCCAGCAAAAGAGACCAGTCAGCAACTGAATGGGAACATTTTATCATTTGTGCCGTGTCCTTTGCTTCCTGCAGATCAGCTTCTGGCTGATGGAGAATGGATTTCGGGTTCTTATTGCTGCCTGCGACACGTTCCGAGCTGGAGCAGTGGAGCAGCTCAGAACTCACACTCGCCGCCTGAATGCCCTGCACCCACCAGAGGAACACCATGGTCAAAGCATGGTCCAGCTCTTTGAGAAGGGATACGGGAAGGACGCTGCTGGCATCGCTATGGAGGCCATTGCATTTTGTAATTTTTGGGGGGAAAACATTGCTTTAGACCAGTTTTCAATTTTCCACGCTGTCTATACCGTCTCATACTTTGCCAAGCTATACCTTTTTATTATTAGTTATGCTGCCGGTCAATTTTTATCTCTCTCTTGCAATGCAGGGGGGTGATTGTGCTATCATAGTTGCTAGTCGTTAGCAACGTCACTGAACTAGAGCTTTGCACTCTATTCCAGTACTATTCTATTCTCTATATTTTAGTTAATGCTTTGTGTGGATTTTGCATAACCTGGTGCTTATATTCTGAAGCTATTGGGGACTTGTGTTAACTACTATGACTCGGACTTAAAGAAATTTGGTTCTGCCTTTTGTTTATACATCTATGGCCTATATTATATGGGGGTTTGGCATTAATATCGGTGTTGACAGAATTTCTATTATTCCTGTAATGTTTTGTTAGTATTTATTTACTGGACTATGAAGGGCATCTTATGCAATACTTTTCTGAGATAAAAATTGGAAGGATACTCATTCAGATACTCATTCAATTAAAGAACTTCACAAAATGTGTCTATAGTTAACTGGTGAAGGCAATTGGATGGATTACCCGAGCATTAGTAAGTTGAAGTATAGGCACTCAAATCTATGCCTCCAGGTGCCAGTCCTCTTACAGCAAATCCAAGTTGTATGTTATGAAAATCTCATGCCTGTCCCTTTAGCGCCCCCCCCCCGGTCCAGCGGACAGTACAGTCCAAACCCATGCACCAGTTGAACAAGCTGAGTGTGTTAGTACATATACCGAAGCAAGGATTGACTTCTTATCTGAAGATTTGTGGGAATAATTTTCTCAAATCAAGTAATAGGCTAATGCCCACAATAAGAAATTTTAATGTCAAATTTAAACAAAGATTATCTCTTTATGATTCAGTTGGGCTTTATTTCTGAGCTATTTTACTTGATCACTACCATTTAACTTGATTTTCTCACGCGTGGAGATGTAATTTTAAAGTGTCCATTTCTTCCACAGCCCGAAATCAGAGCTTTGATGTGGTTTTGGTAGATACTGCAGGCCGTATGCAGGACAACACCCCCTTAATGACTGCTCTTGCCAAACTCATTGCCATTAATATGCCAGATCTGGTACTATTTGTTGGTGAAGCACTGGTAGGAAATGAGGCAGTGGATCAGTTGGTGAGTATTGGTCACTGTTTATTACCCAGATCAACTATTGCACTGGTTCTCTTTGCACAAAACACCCATTCTGTTGTATGACAGATTCGTGGACTCCAGTTCACTGAGTACTGTTCAGTTATTGATATGTAATGACTTTGAATTCCCTCCCCAACAGTATTGTCGGGTACCTTCAATCTGCAGTAATCCAAGGCCACACGTTACCTTTTTATGGGCAATATGCGATGGGCAATAAATCAACAACACTGAGATCCTGTAAATAAATAAATCTTCACTCCTCTGACAGACTTATCATATGGCTCTAAATATTCTCCATATTCTAGGTTTATAAGAGAAAATTTAATTGTCATCTCATACCTTTTTTCTTAAAAAACCCCATTTGATATTGTGCAAAAATATCACTATGACCCTATCCCCGAACTCTCTCTCTCACATTGACAACTGTTTTGGTCCTACATCCTGCACCATTGACTAACTCAAATTCACCTGGACCATCTCTGACACCTCCCTCCCCTTTCTTGATCTCACCGTCTCCTTCGCAGGAGATAGGCTATCGACTAACGTATATTACAAAGCTACTGACTCCCACAGACATCTGGACTACACTTTATCCTACCCTGCCTCCTGCATTCTATCCCTTACTCCCAATTCCTCAGTCTCCATCATATCTGCCCCCAAGCTGATACCAAGAGTTCAGAGTCTTTCATTTGAACATCACAGAGTACACTATCAAGGTGTCCGATTTTAGGCCAACATAAACATTACAATTCGTTCCATACCATGACAGGCCGTCTGCAGGACAACACTCCCTTAATGACTGCTCTTGCTAGATTGAGGCAACGTGCAAATTTGAAGAATAGCACCTTATATGTCGCTTCGGCAGCTTACAACCCAGTGGTGTGAACGTTGATTTCTTTAATTTCTAGCAACCTCTGCATTCCCTCTTCCAGTCATCCTACAAGTTCCACTGTTTGCATCCTTGTATCCCTTTGTAATCATCTCTTCTCCAGCCAGCAATGGGCCATAACAGGGTCCACCCTTCCTTGGTTAGCTTTTGCCAACCTTGATTTGTTCTGGCCTTTTCCTACCTCCAGTTCTCTCCCCTCTACTTTCAGTCTGAAAAAGGGTTCCGAGCTAAAACGTCACCCATCCTTTTTCTCCAGAGGTGCTGCCTGACCAGCTGAATTTCTCCAGCACTTTGTGTTGGAGAAATTCATCTGATTTGTATTTACTGAAATCCAACAATAAACCTGCATGGTCTAATTGTCTGTCTGTTTGTAAATACTAACACCACAATCTCTCCTCAGGTAAAATTTAACCAGGCTCTGGCTGACCATTCAATGGCTGAAAAGCCACGGCTGATTGATGGCATTGTGCTGACCAAATTTGATACAATTGATGATAAGGTAATGTTGCTGGGTATAAGTGCAATGTTAAATATTAACTGTTTCCCTCTGCAGTTTGCTGAATAATTCTTGCATTTTCTGTATCATTTTATCTTCTACCTGACTTTTGAACAGCAAAACAGCTGAAAGTAACAATGGAATATCACTCATACTTTTGCATAAGTATTTCAACCAAGGCCTCTAAGTGTAAACAGAAATTCTTTGACCACTCATTTATGTTGCAGGTTGCTGTAATCTGGAGTGAACTTTTTGCCTTGCATTGCTACATTGTCTGCATTGCTGGGAACAAATGCCAGAAAATAATGGCATTTCTTGGCTCTTAAATTAGATGGGTATATTGAGATAAACAAGCAATTTCCTGTATGTTTTTACAGGAAAATCTTCCCCACCTTTGTGCCATGACACTTTTAAAATTTAAATTGAGTCATGTATACATGTCATTTATATAGAGCCTTTCACACAGCTCATTACAAAATGAATCCAGCTTTGGGAAAACGAATTAGGTCAAATCATTAGACCTGAAATATGGGATGAAAGTCTACAGCATATACACCACTGCTCGTTAAATGCTAGACACTCTGTTATACAATTTAAAATATTACATAGACTACATTATTCAAAATCCAAACTACATAGTATTTTTTCAAATGTATCTGCCATATGTGATAAATGTCAGCACTTAGAAGCTAACTTAACACACTCATTTACAAATTGTGTAAAAATCACTACATTTTGGACAGATATTTAAGATAATTTCGAATGTTGTTAATATGAATCTGATCCCCGACTCAAAGTTAATAATACTGGGAATATTAGAAACAGATCAATTAATAACAACAAATCACAGAATTTTTATTGATTACAGTTTAATAATTGTGAAAAAAATAATATTGAAATTCTGGAAAGGTCCTACATCCCCCACAATCAAAATGTGGATTACAGGAACGTCAGAGACACTTCATCTGGAAAGATTAAGGCTTGTCCTATTGGACAAGTTGGATCTTTTCAGAGGAATATGGTCTCCGTTTATTGAATATCTAAAGGGTCAAAATGGCTCGGACGAGAGCCTGATTGAAGCCTGAATAATGGAATAGATGAAGAATCACGTATAACAAATCATGGATATATTTCCAATGATGGATAACTTTTTTAATACTCCATTCATTTCTTTATTTTTGATTTCCTACTCTTACTTTATTTTTCTCTATCTTTTCTTACCTGCAAAAAAAAAGTATAGAAATATATAAGACATTGTTAATATTAATAATATTATGAATGTATGTGAGAAGTATATTCTATTAATGTACTTGCGTCTAATAAAAATATTTAACAAAAAAAAATGAATCCAGTTTCTTTGGAAGCTTCGCCCCGGTGCACTAAAAGAGTTGGTTTAGAGGGAATTTAGTTTAGAAATACAGCCCACCAAGTCCACGCCGGCAGCTATCACTATCTTACACATTAGGGAAAATTTATTATTTTACCAAAGCCAATTAACCTACAAAGCCCTGTGTCTTTGGAGTGTGCGAGGAAACTGGAGCATGTGGTCACAGGGAGAACGTACAGACTCCGTACAGACAGCACCTCAGGATCAAACCCGGTTCTCTGGTGTTATAAGGCAGCAACTCTAACCGACGTGGAGGTGGTTTGAATACCTTGTTTTTGTCTATGCATGACCAAATGCATTTTGGTGCTCTAAATTTTTTTCATTTTCTCCTGCAGGTTGGTGCTGCCATTTCTATGACCTACATCACTGGCCAACCAATAGTCTTTGTTGGAACAGGACAGACCTACAATGACCTGCGCAGCCTCAATGCCAAGGCTGTTGTCAGTGCCCTGATGAAGGCTTGAGTATCTGCTTTACAACACTCTTAGCGCACCCCAGTGCCACTAAATTCTCCAACGTCAGCCCATCACTGGTTTTTCTGTGCATAATGGAGGATTATTGATTATGTTGTGTGGAATCACCTGTTGGCATTGCAACCTCTCCAGCATTGTTCAGTCTGCTGCATTTCCTTCCCGGTGTTTTTTTTAATAAGTACGCAGAGGATGTCATCACATCACCAGTCAAGGAAAGAGATAAACTGCTTTTCCTTTTTTTAAAAAAAAGTCTTTAATTCTTAGTGCAATAAACTTGAGTATCGGCTGCCTGTGAATTACAGAGAAAATGTAAAGAGAATTTATTAAATAAAGCTGCTATTATTGTTGGCTGTGGTGATCTGTTGTGTTCAGTTGCAAGTTGTAAATGGAATGGCTGCTTTATAAAAATGTATTCAACGTATAGGAATAGGGTGCAGGAAAGTTTAAAAACAAAATTTTAGGTGCATAGGGTAGCCAATCGGAACCTTTAGTCTCAGGATGGAAATATCAAATACTATAGAGCACAGCTTAAAGGTGAGGGCAAGTTTTTTTTAAAGCGGGGGATGAGAGTCTGGAATATGCTGCTAGGGATGGCAGTGGAGGCAGCTGATACGACAGTGCCATATAAGAGACTTGGATAACATGGAAATGTGGGGAATGAAGATACGAATTATTTGCAGATTGTTGATCAACAGCATGTTCAGCTATATCACGTGCAGGCAATGAGATTAGTTTAACTTGGCATCATGGTTCCTGTGCTGTACTGTTAGACGTTCTAGAAACCACTGGCTGTGCAGCTCAGTAGAGCAACCAATTTACTTTGTTTGGCTTAGTGTTAATGCAATTGCAGGGACTGCAGATGCTGGAATAAAAAAAGGTGCTGAAATACCTCAGGACAGGCTGCATCTCTGGAGGACAAAGATGTGACATTGCAGGATCCTGATGTGAAATATCACCTATCTGTTCTCCAGAGATGATTTATGATCTGCTGATTTACTCAAGCTGCAGCAGAGGAAGAGCATAGCTTTTATATTAATAGGATGGGGAAAAGTATGCTAGCGTTAAGTTCAAATTGAATACCTGAGAATGCATCCAGGAAGAATTTCATCAGCATTGTGAAAGAGCTGCCACCTTAGAATGGCTTGACATTGTTGGATTTAAAGCTATTGAAATTCATTTATTCCAATAAAGTTTTTATCATGTATTCCACATATGCTGTCCCCTAGGGAATGTCTCAAATTTCATGGTATGGATGTGGCTATATTGAGTTAGAGCTAGAAACAGCATGTGCTGGAATAACAATTATCGGTGATGTTTCAGGTCAGAACCCTTCAGACTCTTGCTAGTTTGGCTTCTGATGATTTCATCAACTAGCTTAAGCTGGTTAAATATCATCTTCTTTCGTGTGGCGTGGACAGCCTAAAGTTGTAGGACAACTTGTTCTATTTGATCTTCCGTTTGTGCACGTTGAGTTGACTGCATTAGTCGAAACAAGGCGGACCACGTGAAGGTTGCAATCTTCCACCCCGTTAAATATCTGAACAACTAGAAATCTCAGGTGCTTTAATCAAGTTTCTTTGCTGTTCAGTCCCAAGATCAGAGTATTGCAAGTCCCATAACTACTCTCCTGAACTGGGTTAAAGCATTGCTGGAGTGTGAAGTGGCTTTGATCTTTGGTTCCTAAAACCAGGAATGTAGTTGTGTCTACCCAGACCCTGTACACCAACAGGAGCATGTCTGCTCTCCAGGGGACATATGGTAACACTTGGTGCATATATGCATTGTTCAGTTTATCTTGGCATCACATAGTACTCAGACACAGTGGGTCTGTACTGTTTTATGTTCTGGAAATCAGAGCCCAATGTTGGCAAAGCAAACTTCATGCTCTCTGTACTTTTTATTTGATAGAAATGTAATTTGAGTACACAAAATACCAACAATGCTTGTGCTTAGTAGCTAGCAGCAAGGTAAATCAAGAACACATTCCAAATTACTATAAACCATCTGCCATAGGCAGAAGTTTCCATTACAAATTAGGCCACAAACTCCAGGGAAATAGGAATGTGTCTAAATACATAGTACCCCAAAGTTTTGCCTTTGATTTTTGTGACTAATTATTTCCAGGTACCAATCTTCCCCAAAACACAAGGATTTGCAACAAGAAAACATTTCCTTAATTCAATATTAAGTTTCATGCCAGGTTCTGCAAAATATCACAGTACTGTCATATAATTAAATGATTTTTAATAAAATATTCTGTACAGAAGTCACTAACAGTACAAAATTGCTACACCAAAATGAACTAGAATTACAAGTTATCACAGTTGGTAGAATGAATTGATGCTGTCCATAACATCCAGCTCTCTTGAGCAAAAATGAAATTCAAGTTGAAGTTTGATGTGGTCTCGAAGTGGATCAGTACAGTTCCAAGAAAACAGTGCCCACTGTACATTTGTCAGTTATGGTAACAAGTATTGGCCTCCTGGGGGCTGTTAGTTACTGTGTATTCCTGCTGGGCTGTGCACCAACAAAGTTAAAAAGGTAAGCAAACACTCATCTCCCCAGTTTTATTTCATCTTCTGTTTCCATTCTCTGGTCTAGGCAAGAGAGAAAGACAGTGAATAGCGCTTCCAACTGAATACAATCACTACCTACATTTACTTAGGGGGCTAGGAGCTGGTTCCTGTTTGCAGTATAGTGCCATGGCTTTCAATCCCATTCTGGTCTACAAATTAAAGAACTGTACCTCATGTGACGGGGTGCAATATTTCCTTCTGAATGTAAAATGAATTTTACAACTTTAAATAACTTGCTATTTGCATCAGAACTGACCAGTCCTGCTATAGGACATTAGTTCTCAGCAGCAAGCTTCATTTAAACTAGGGTACACAAAAAGCTGGAGAAACTCAGCGGGTGCAGCAGCATCTAAGGAGCGAAGGAGATAGGCGACGTTTCGGGTCGAGACCCTTCTTCAGACCCTTCTTCATTTAAACTAGATTTGTTAAGAAATTGTGACACTGATCTCCTTTCAAGCCTCAATTTTCTCCCAACCACATGCTGCTCTACAATCCTAAACCAACTCATCAAATATAGCCAGTTAATTGGCTATATTTAAGAGGGAGTTCGATGTGGCTAAGGGGATCAGGGGGTATGGAGAGAAGGCGGGTACAGGATACTGAGTTGCATGATCAGCCACGATCATATTGAATGGCAGTGCAGGCTCGAAGGGCTGAATGGCCTACTCCTGCATCTATTTTCTATGTTTTTAAAACTCATGTTTGTATCCTATCAGTCTACATCTGATCATCTTAATAAATAAAATTCAAGAGTTGTCCTAATGTACAGATAGAATCAAAATTTACAGCAGCAGGAGGCCATTCATTCCATTGTGTCTGTTGATTATTAATTGAGAACATCAGTCTAATCCTGTATCCCAGCACATGGTCCATGGGTCTGCACATCCATAGCCAAGTATTAACAATATCCTAGCAGCATCCTAAACAGATGAACCTAGAGCCTGGATCAGTGCTTGGGATTAATGCAGCCAATGTGAAAATGTGGTTGCAAGTGGGACACAACCGGCAGCACGATGTTTTAGAGTTTTGATGTTTCTGATGTGATAGTGAGGAAGCAAGCAAGGTGGTGGAGATCTACTGATCAGTGAGACTGTCCAGGCAGGACTCAGAGAAGACAAAGTGGAGGGCTTTTCATGCGGGCAATTAGAGGGGCCTGGAAATGGCTTTGGTGAGCAGGATTAAAGAAAATTTCAAGGCCTTTTATACCTATATTAAAGACATGAGGGTAATCAGGAAGGTAGGACTGCTCGGGGTCTATGCATGAAGGTGAGGTACTAAATTAGTACTTTGTAGCTGTTTTTACCAAGGGGAAAGACATAGAAAACAGTGAGATCATGTGGAGAAAACTAAAATGCACCGTCAATTTGAGATTGAGGTGGTGGTGTTGGGGGCTCTTGAAGAGCATTAAGATGGATAAATCTTCAGGGCCTGATGCGATCTATCCCAGATTGTTGAGAGGGGATAGCAGGAACCTCAACAAAGATCATAATGTCTTCTCTAGCCACCGGTAGGGACCAGAGGGCTGGAGTAGCTATTGATGTTCCTTTGTTGAAGGGTGTTTGGCACTGTGAGGCTGCTCTGCAAACGGTGCCACTGTGCTAGTCTAACCCCAGAGTCAAGATTGGTTGAGTTATTGTCATGTCAGAGGTCCTTCAATAACATTAAATAAAATGTGTTCACATTGTTTTCATTGTTATTGCACATTGTGATTATCACATTATTAAACTGGTTCAAGTAAAAGATGACTACACTTGCCTTGACTACTTGTTGTAAATGGACCATTCTTTAATGTAGTATCAATGTTAGATGCTCCCCGAACTGAGAATGGGAAAAGGTGTATATTGATAAAACATAAAGACAATAATTTACACATGAAGTTCCCACCACAAATTCATAACATATTCAGCAAGTAATTGGGTGAATTTTGGGAATTAAACTAGGCTTGAGTCAGATATGAAAGGATCAAATGCAGAATTACGGATTTCTCCAAGTTTTCTCAATAAATACCTCAAATGAGCCGCCAGAAAAGGGCTGCATCCGACTTTTCACACCAGCTTCATACCTGCCAACTATTCCGATTTGGGCGCAATTCTTCCGATTTTTCCATCCCAATTCCGAATTCCGATTTTTTCCTCAATATTCCGAAAAAAATTGGAATTCGGAATTGGGATGGAAGCGTGCATGCGACCCATGGCGGCGGCGGCGGCGAGGAGACAGCGAGAGAGCGCACCGCGCCTGCGCCGCTTATGGGGACACGCACGGGTGTACGTCAGCACGCAGCCGCATGACCCCCGCCCCGCCACGGTGGCGTTCGGCGTCACTTGCCCCCCCCCCCCCCCCCCCCGCACTGAGGTCACTTTGTTAACGAAGAAACTGCAGATGCTGGAGAATGGAGGGTTACACAAAATGCTGGAGAAACTCAGCGGGTGCAGCAGCATCTAAGGAGCGAAGGAGATACACAAAATGCTGGAGAAACTCAGCGGGTGCAGCAGAAAGTCTGAAGAAGGGTCTCGACCCGAAACGTCACCTATCTCCTTCGCTCCTTAGATGCTGCTGCACCCGCTGAGTTTCTCCAGCTTTTTGTGTAACCCCCCTGAGGTCACTTTCCCGCCCTCACTGACGTCACGTACCCCGCCCCTTACTGACGTCACTTGCCCCGCCCCTTACTGACGTCACGTGCCCCGCCCTCACTGACGTCAGACTAATAGGATTCCGATTTTTCAATCTCACAAGTTGGCAGGTATGCAGCTTGGTGTGCACTACACCAAGGGTTTACATCAGCATTCTTACTCGTTGGGAATATTGAAAGGAATACAACACAGGACTAGACTCCAGCCATTCTTATATAGAGGTAATATAATTGTCCAAGGTGCACACAAAATTCTGACTGACATTACTCGCTGGCCGAGTTCTTGCTCTCAAGGACACTAGCCTTGGAGATTTAGTTTTATTGTATTCTGCAACCTGGTAGTCATTAGAAAAAGTTACAAATATTAAGTTGTTAAAGAAAGAGCACAGGGGCTTTGAGGCACATTAGCATTGAAGGGTCCCAAACCAAAACAACATCACCCATCCACATTCTCCAGAGATGCGGCCTGACTGATCGCTGAGTTACTGAGTCTGAAGAAGGGTCTCGACCCGAAGCGACACCCATTCCTTCTCTCCAGAGATGCTGCCTGTCCCGCTGAGTTACTCCAGCATTTTGTGTCTACGCCGAGTTACTCCAACACTTTGTGTCTATCTGTGGTATAAACCAGCATCTGCATGTCCATTATATTAGAGTCTTGTGGCTAGCTTTCGGGACCGTGATCCAGAGGTGGTGAACCCTTGCCTTGTCTCTGGTTTGAAAGCAATCATGCCAATTAGGAACTACATTCATGTAGCTGAAATGTTTAGAATTTAAATGTTAATCACATTAACTACCCATGAAACTATAAGATTGTCCTAAAAATCCATCTGATTTACTAATGTGGTGCCAGGGAAGGAATTCTGCTGACTCAACTTGGCCTATGGCTTCCTCAGTATACATAAACATGAACCATAAATCAAACCTTGCCAGAAACATTCAAACTATCTGGAAGATTAAAATAAAAAATACAGGCAAGAATCAAAGATCGATTACCAGACAGAAAACAGAATAGCAATAAATCAACATGCTCAGATGCGGAGGCTGTAATATCTGGGGTTCCAGCTATTCACAATCTAGATTTGGATGAAGGGGCTGCACCTAACATATGTTAGCTTGTTAATGGTACCAAGCTGGATGGTAGAGTGGGTTGTGAGGGGGTTGCAGAGAGACTTTGCGGGGAAACAAACAGTTCAAACAAACATGCAAGGACATGGCAGATTCATTTAGAAAGCAGTTTTAAATGGCTAAACTACAAAACAAATGCCGTTCAGCAAGACCTGTGATCCCTTCTATACAATTCACTGAAAATTACAATTTTGCTAACAGCAAACAATTACAGTATGTTGGCCTTTAAAGCAAGAGGATATATGTGCAAAATTCGAAGATGTCTTACTGAAATGATAGAGCTTTGATAAGATGTCACCTAGAGTAGTGTGTACCATGTTGGTACTCTTATCTTAAGGAGAATGTAAGAGATAGAGGGAGTACAATGAAGACTCACCAAATTGATTCCCAAGATGGAGGAAAGATGCTTTGAGATTGAGCAGACAGCGCCTATTCAAGTTTAGTGAACAGTGATCGTTGAAGACAAAATTCTTATGGGATTTAATACTGTAGAGTCAGAGATGACGAGGTTTGATCAGACAAGCCTTAGATGAGAAGCTTCTTTACCTAAACAGTGACAAATCTTTGTAATTCTCTGAGGGTCGTCAATGCTAGTTGTTGAATGTTTAACAAGATATGATATTTTGTTTATTAAGAAAATAAATGGAACACAGGAACGTGGAATTGAACTAAAAAAAAAAGTCAGCCACAATCTTACTAAATGACATGGAGGGACAGATTATTCTATTCATTTAATTTCTTATGCCCTGTATAAATTATGCAATTACTATACTTCAAATCTTGTATTGGCTGATATTCACAAATGGTCAACTTCAGCACATCCATTAAACAATCAGAAGGCCTCTTCTCCCAGATTAACCCAGCCTGAACGTTGTGGCAGTCCAATGACCCAAAATGGACCATTTTCCTGAAAAATGTTTTTGCTTTACAGTAGGAAGATGTTAAATCATTTGTCTGTTCTCTCAGAAGCGAGACAACCTTACCTGGCAACATACCTTGACTTCCACGCTGACAGATGACGTTAGCCAGCCGGTCAAGATATTCCGGGAGATCGACGTACTCATCCCCATAAGAGATCACTTTAATACCTTTATCGAGCATGTTTTCGCGAAGTTTTTTAAACTCATCCACATCATCTCTACGCACAAGCATGAAGTGCTCCAGGTCAGTCTTGTTTCTTACTGCTTCTAGAAAGAGCGACTGGAAAGTTGTATCCTCAACTGTCCGCCCACAGCCCAGGAAGACAAATGCCTTCTTTTCATACAGCTTCTGAATTTCTCTCTATGCAATTAAATACACAAAGATTATTAACAGGAGCACTGATGTCTTGCTGTAAAACACATCCACTTACAAAAGATAAATTATACAAACAAAGTTAACTTTATATTCTTTCCATCTCGCTTCAAAATTATGGCTCATTATGGATCAAGTGGCTCTTCAGGTCATGGATCAAGTGGCTTTTAACATCTATAACAATGGTCTATGTCGGGGGCATAGTGGCATAAGGCGGCACAGTGGCCTGGCGGTAAGAGTGCTGCCTTCCAGCGCCAAAGACCCGGGTTCGATCCCGACTACGGGTGCTGTCTGTATGGCGATTGTACATTCTTCCCCGTGGGTTTTCTCAGAGATCTTCAGTTTCCACCAAAATTCCAAAGACGTACAGGTTTGGAGGTTAATGGGTTTCTATAGTTGATATAAGTGTACGTCTTTGGCATTTTTGCCTTGCCTAGACTGTGTACGGTTGCGTTAATGTGGGTGGATTGTTGGGTGCAGGCGTGGTGGGCTGAAGGGCCTGTTTCCGCGCTGTATCTCTAAACTAAACTACCAACAGACTCAAAATTCACTCATCCAATATAGGTACATGTATTTACAAAGCATAGGCCGTCTGGTTCAACATCTGATGATCTTCACGCAATATGATTAACCACAATGATTTTACTTCATTGCAAGCTTTCAGTACTCAACCCGAAAATACACATTGATAATATATTACAATACATAGTGACATGCACAGGAATACCCACAGGCTTCAAGGTGGCCCTTTCACAGCTTATTCAGGATGAGCGGGAATTTGTTTATTAATTGATTGCTTTCAGTGCTAAATCAAACCATCACAAATGCCGTCCAGTAACAGGTTACTCGGCCCAAATGACTGTCCCACTGACTCCATTTTACACAACTTTTCAATAGACAATAGGCAATAGGTGCAGGAGTAGGCCATTCGGCCCTTCGAGCCAGCACCACCATTCACTGAGATCATGGCTGATCATCCACATTCAGTACCTCGTTCCTGCCTTCTCACCATATCCCCTGACTCCGCTATCTTTAAGAGCTCTATCTAACTCTCTCTTGAAAGCATCCAGAGAATTAAC
Source organism: Okamejei kenojei (assembly GCA_035221665.1). Lineage (NCBI taxonomy): Eukaryota > Metazoa > Chordata > Chondrichthyes > Rajiformes > Rajidae > Okamejei > Okamejei kenojei. Next base: position 11,708,723 of record CM069159.1, read on the forward strand.
CTCCACTGCCTTCTGAGGCAGAGAATTTCACAGATTCACAACTCTCTGGGTGAAAAATAGTTTCCTCATCTCCATTCTAAATGGTCTACCCCTTATTCTTAAACCGTGGCCCCTGGTTCTGAACTCCCCCAACATCAGGAACATGTTTTCTGCCTCCAACGTGTCCAATCCCTTAATAATCGTATTTGTTTCAATAAGATTCCCTCTCATCCTTCTAAATTCCAGAGTATACAAGCCCAGCCTCTCCATTCTATCAACATATGCAAGTCCCGCCATCCCGGGAATTAACCTCGTGAACGCTGCAATCCCTCCATAGCAAGAATGACCTTCCACAAATTTGGAGACGAAAACTGCACACAATACTCCAGGTGTGGTCTTACTGGGACCCTATACAACTGCAGAAGGACCTCTTTGCTCTTATACTCGACTGCTCGTGTTATGAAGGCCAACATGCCATAAGCTTTCTTCACTGCCTGCTGTAGCTGCAAACTTACTTTCAGTGAGTGATGAACAAGTATTTCTTTCATACTATTCTGTACATCATTTTATCAATACAACAAATTTGTCTTCCCCCCCCCCCTCCCTTTATTTAGGCAGCTTGCTATTCGTTCTGGTAGGTCTCTTCTCAATTCAGGCACTGACTTGCATTATATTATTTTAGCTAGTGAGTAACTTTCAGAAATGTTAACCAAGTTACTGTGGCAGGGCCTGTTTTCCACATCGTGCCACAGATCTGTGTGTTTCTGAGAAAGCAGGTGGGACCTCAGTTGATGAAAGCAGACAGCATCGTCTCAACTGTACTATATCTTTCATACAGGTCTAGATTACATGATCGCCTTTAAAGTGTAACTGGTAGTAGAAAGGGGAAACCCATCTCCAAACCCAATCTATCTGTCATTTTTACTTTGGAGTCACGCGAGTGACTACGTGAAGAAGCCCCGCCTGGCGCATGATCGGCATTACGTCGACGCTGACGGCAGAGCAAGAGCTGCAGGGCGCAGCTCCTCGAAGCGGTAAGGAACGGGCCCGCAGGTAAGAGCATGTGAATTCACTTTCAGGGCGTTGCAAAAACCGTTACGCTGGCATACAGAGCCAGCAAAAGTGAAACTAAAAAGAAAGGAATAATGGAGAAATCTCTGAGGAAGGTTTCGCGGGTGAAAAGATCGTCCCGGGGCGAGGCGAAAGAATCGGGACAAGAGATTAGTGCGGAGCCGGTTCCGATACCGGTGGCGTTGACTTACCCGTTAGTGAGACTGTAGTTGCTCCACTAGCAGAAGCCATGGAGGAAAATGTGCTTAAGAAACGTAAAAAGAAATCCGTGAGGCCCGTGGCTTCTGATGATGATTCTGATAATGAAAGCCCTCCGGATAATAAAGCCATGCGGCTTAAAATGGAACATATGGAGAAAGTTCTCCAAAGTATTATGAGGCAAGGGTCCAAGAAACCAGAGTTTTCCCAAACAGACCCTGAGGGGTTTGAATATCCAGAATATGACAGTATGCCAAATTGGGAATATGGAACTCCAGACCCAGGGATTAGGCTGGAGGAAGTCTCCTTTGATGAAGTCTCAGGAGTACCAGGGCTGCAAGAGACAGACCCTAAAAGTGGTGATGTTGATTATGAGTACCCACCACAAAGTAAAAGGAGAAGGCCATGTGTGCCTGATGTGGCAAGAGGTTTTGCTATACCTGAAGGAAGAGGTGAGGCTATGGAAGAAAACCTGGCTACCAACATTAATTATATGGTATCTCACCAAGTTCAAGAAGCTGTTATGGCTGAAACAGCAGATTTATATAAAACACCGGAAAATCGCACCTCATTGAGGGTACCTACGGTGAATCTATATGGGCACCTATGTCATCAGTCATGAGGGCACAAGAAATACGTTTTCAAAGAGTCCTCAAACTTATTTCAGCTGCCATTAACGCTTTTGGAAAGCAAGTGGAAGGGTCGGAAACGATCAAAATCCAAAAAGATACACTGGGTTTATTGTGCAATTCCTTTTTTGAGCTCAATTGTATGAGGAAAATTGCGATTCGGCCCATATTTCATCCTAGATTTGCAGAGCAGTGCAGATCAAGTAGTGTTCAAACTCCTGGTTATTTATTTGGAGAAAACCTGCCTAAACAAATCAGAGAAATGGATGAAGAGGCTAAATCTATTAGCTACATGAAACCCTTTGTTTTTGGCCAAAAAAGGTACAATACGCCAAGAAGGGGATCTGATTTTGGAACAAGCAGAGGCAGGAGTATGGTAAGGAAGTATTACCATCCAGCACAGCCTAATGTTCACCCATATGTGGGGAGGAGACCACCACGTTCGTATGGAGAGGTACAAGAACTTTATTCTGTTAAAAAAGAAACTTTGGAGGAATCTCCAGTTAGTGGGAGATTAAAATTGTTTTATGATGAATGGCTTTGCATCACATCTGACCGGTTTATTTTACAAGCTGTTTCAGGAGCTACAAGACAATTTAAAGAAGGTATTGATCCACCGGTACAGCATAAACCTAATCATGGTTTAATGTTCTCTGCTCTTGAGAAAGCAGAAATTAATGAAGAAATTAACAAATTGTTTAAAAAAGGTGTTATTGAAAAAACTGTTAAGCATCCACACCAATTTGTGTCAAACATTTTTCCAAGAGTTAAAAAAGATGGTGGTTGTAGAATCATTCTGGACCTTACAAACTTTAATACATTTGTCCAGTATAAGCATTTCAAGATGGAAACATTCAACACTGCAAGACATTTGATATCAGCAGGTTGTTATATGGCTACAATAGATTTGAAGGATGCGTACTATTAAGTACCAATACATGGGTTTTTTCGAAGGTACTTAAATTTAATTGGTTGGGACAGCTGTGGCAATTCAAAGCATTACCTAATGGGTTAAACTCAGCTCCTAGGCTCTATAATCTCAGCTCCATAACATTGTTATGGCATATCTGGATGACATCTTAATTGTCAGTACTAATCAGGATTCAGCTGGAAAATCAGTTTCAGCAACTAAAAGCTTGTTTGAAAAGCTAGGTTCCTGATTCATCCAATTAAGTCCAAGCTGCAGCCAGCACAAACAATTAATTATTTAGGTTTTGTGATTAATTCAGTTACTATGTTAGTAACTTTGCCAACGAACAAGATTGTTGATATTACAAATGTATGTTGGGGCCTTATTCAAACCTTATCCCTCCATCCGAGAGGTAGCAAAGGTTATTGGTAAGTTAGTAGCAGCATTTCCTGCAGTGGAATTTGGTCCATTACATTACCAAAACCTTCAAAGGGAAAAAACGCGAGCACGCCATTTTGATAGGCCTATGCAATTAACAAAGGAAGCTTTATTGGAATTACAATGGTGGATTGAGAATGTTCCACAAGCTGCTAAACACATTTTAATACAGCAGCCTGAAGTGTTTTTACAAACGGATGCAAGTGCTCTCGGATGGGGGGCGACGGATAATTCCACCAGCTGTGGGGGCAGATGAAGTGTCCAAGAGGAATTGTTTCTCCAAACATATGGTATTAATTATTTGGAGTTATTGGGGGAATTTTACAGATTAAAAGCCTATTGTTCTACAAAGAAGGATCTGCATGTCCAGGTACAATTAGACAATAAGGCAGCTGTTGCATATATTAATCACATGGGTGGAGTAAGATCGGTATCATGTGATTGTCTGGTTAATCAGATATGGCATTGGTGTATTGAGCACCAAATTTGGGTTTCAGCAAGTTATCTCCCAGGTAAAGACAATGTGGTGGCAGACAACAGATCAAGGGTATTTAAAGACAACACAGAATGGATGTTGAACCCACAAGTTTTCAGTAAAATTGTCATTCGGTATGGGTTACCAGACATTGATCTGTTTGCATCAAGATTAAATCATCAATTGCCTAAATACGTGTCTTGGGAACCCGATCCAGGTGCGGTAGCAGTAGATGCATTTTCGCTACATTGGGGAAATATGTTCTTTTATGCTTTCCCTCCATTTGGCCTGGTTAGGCAATGTCTTAAGAAAATAGAACAAGATTCTGCCACAGGGCTGTTGGTGGTTCCAAATTGGCCCACACAAGCATGGTTCCCATTGATGTTAAAGATGATTAAGGAACCATTTATGTCGATTCCTAGCTGCAGTGATTTGTTAATACAACCAGTAACAAAAGAAATTCATCCATTACATGTTCATATGAATTTGTTAATCTGCAGGTTTTGACCAGACCATTGCAAGGGCTTGAACTGTCGGATAGGACCATGGATGTTATAGCCTCAGCATGGCGAGATAGCACTAAGAAACAATATACGACACATATAAAGAAATGGGAAGTCTTTTGTAGACAGTCAAAAATATCTTATACTGTGAACATTTCAAACATATTGGAGTTCCTTGCTGAGTTGCATTTTGGGCAGCACTTGGGTTATAGTGCCATTAATAGTGCTCGTAGTGCTTTATCGTCCTATTTAGGACAAATTTCTGACCGTGAATCAATTGGGTCTCATCCATTAATATCCCGGTTTATGAAAGGGATTTTTAACAAGAATCCGCCCAAGCCAAGGTATACAGAAATTTGGGATGTCAGCATTGTTTTGCTTACTTTGCTTAGGCAATGGACTCCAATCACAGTTATGTCTTTGAAAAATTAAACATTTAAAGTAGTAATGTTAATGGCATTGGTATCAGCACAAAGAGTGCAAACATTGCAAATGCTACGTTTAGATTGTATGCATGTGGCTTCAGATAACATTGTGTTTTACGTTTATGATCTGATCAAACAAAGCAGACCAGGGACAACTGAAGCTAAGGTAATGTTCAAAGCTTACCCTGTTGATCAAACATTGTGTGTAGTTAGACACTTGACTCAATATATAGAAGTAACCAAGAGTCTTCAAGGTGATGAAAAAGCGTTATTTATTACGCATAAAAAAACCACACACAAAAGCATCAGTACAAACCATTTCTAGGTGGTTAAAACAGGTGTTAGATTTAGCGGGAGTAGACACTGATGTGCTTAAATCTCACTCCACCAGGGCTGCAGCTACGTCCGCGGCGAAGTTATAGGACGTGCTGGTCTAAAGAAGAAACGTTTTCAAAGTTCTACGATAAACTTGTTCTCACGATGCCGGGCTTTGGACACGCGGTGTTGGGTTCACTGTAATCTGCTTTGTTTCACTATCGATTTATATTATCGATTTATGTTATCACTTTATATCTTTCATCACTTTGTAGTGATTTTCCCCTGGTATAAAAGGGGTTATTATTTGTTCTTTTATGATTAAAAGACTTATTAAATAAACTGAAGCTGAATTTTGAAAAAGGCTATTTACTCACTTATGTGTTGACTTAGCCGGACTGTCGTATGGAATGAATCTACGACATAAAAAACAGAGCTACAAAATCTTCACGTAGTCACTCACATGACTCCGAAGTAAAATAGTAAGATTAAACAAGAACTTACCAGTTCGAAGTTTGATCTTTATTTTATGAGGAGTAACGATGAGGGATTACGTGCCCGCCACTCATAAAATAAATGATCATCTGGTAGTTCTAAATCTATGTTGAGCCTTACTATCTTACTCCGCTATTAGGTTCTATGTTTTTCATGCCGCTGCTTTGAAGTATGCCGATCAAGCGTCAGGCGGGGCTTCTTCACGTAATCACTCATCGTTACTCCTCATAAAATAACGATCAAACTTCGAATTGGTAAGTTCTCGTTTAATCTTACTATTTTAGTTCAAGATTTCCTGTTGTTATAAATTTAATGCTGCAGCCCCAGCTGTCTCTATGAGAGTTGTTAGTTATGGAATAGCCTAGCTTAGACTGTTTTCTTATTTAGACACAAAATGCAGGAGTAACTCAGCAGGACAGACAGCATACCTGGATAGAAGGAATGGGTTACGTTAGGGGCGAGACACTTCTTCTCAACCCAAAACGTCACCCATTCCTTCTCTCCAGAGATGCCGCCTGTCCCGCCGAGTTACTCCAGCATTTTGTGTCTACCTTCGATTTAAACCAGCACCTGCAGTTCTTTCTTACGCACTGTTCTCTTATTTGTTCCATTGCAAGAACAAAAGCTACTTGCATTTATGTAGTGCCAAGGTGTTGCAATGCCCCGAGTTTTACTTTCCATGGGAAGTCCTCATGGAAGATATGACCAAATCTACTGAAAACCAGCAAATTAAACTATTGGTGAAAGGACATGAAAATGAAGGAAAACTGAATACCTACACATTTGTCCTGCTACATACTGATGAGACCTTTTTATAGTCTGGATCAAGGTGGATGATAAAGACCACTTAAATTATGCTTCAACCCTGAAATCCAATATTCCTTTGACTCATGACATGCTTGATCTACTAACTATGAAACGCTTATAAATTGAAGTTTCATTTTGCATCAGCATAATCTGTGTTTAGAATAATGACAATGATTAACTATATAAGTTAACCAAATTCAAGTGGTGCCATTTTTGCCAAGAAGTTTAATCTCTACGGTATGATCTTGTTTTGTCAGATGTGCCCAGCGGCATATTTGTACAACAAATAAAACTCACCATTACTTCTGTATTACGCAACACATTCTGGTAACCCAAAGGATGTAGAACAATCCCACTGGGATTAGTGTAAACACCATGAATGTGTAAAACACTCAACTTTCGTTTCTCCTGTGCCCATTCTAGTACCTATCGCAAGCAGAACAAAATCGACATTAGTTTTAACAAATACATTCCGCATAACAAATTACATCGCTATACATGTCTTCAATTGAGGGGTGTAATTTTCTGCCCAATACTCCAATAAAGTGCAGTTATTTTAATTTAGTTTACTGATACAGCATGGAAACAGGTCCTGTGGCTCACTGAGCCCACGCCAACCATCGATCACCCGTTCACACTAGTTCCATGTTATCTCACTTTTTCATCCACTCTACAAATTAGAGGCAATTTAGAGGCCGATTAACCTACAAACCCATGCCTTTGAGATGCAGGAGGAAACTGGAGTACCGAGAGGAAACCTATGCGGTCACAGGGAAAACGTGCAAACTCCACACAGACTGCAACCCAAGGTCTGGATCAAACCCAGATCTTTGGCACTGAGGCGCTACGGCTTTACCAAAAAAATGTAATAAATTCTACACACAAGAACATGTCAAAGAACTGCAAATCTGATTTCCACACACTGCTGTCCATTCCTTTAAATTTTAGATTGTAAACCATATCACCTAGCTAATGCAAAAAAAAGGAACTGCAGATGCTGGTTTATACCGAAGATAAACACAAAATACTGGAGTAATTCAGAGGGTTAGGCAGCATTTCTGGGGGAAATGGATAGGTGAGGTTTTGGGTTGGGACCAGTTCTGAAGAAGGGTCCAGATCCAAAATGCCACCTATATCACCTAGCTAGATCTAAAACATCCCTTGCACCACTCATTGTTCATACTTAAGTCTTAGAAAGCAATAGGGACCATCCACAACAGTGAAAAATAACAGAAGAGTACTAATCTTCTCAAAGGCATCACAGATCTAAGAGGGGTGATGAATTGAGGCGCACCAAAAAGGAAGGCTATCACTTCATTGTGATTTTGTTCTAAAGAAAGTAGACTTCAGATTTAAAAACAATGATTGGAGATATTGGTTCACTTCAGTGAATTTCCAGGATTCTGCAGAGACAACATTGCTCAACATTGTTCAACCCGAGAAGCCTTACTTAGCTAATGTAAGGTCACTGAAACAAACACGAAGGATGGAAGTACTCTTGCCTGGTAGGTAGACACAAAATGCTGGAGTAACTCAGCGGGACAGGCAGCATCTCTGGAGAGAAGGAACCAAGTCTACACTGACCATCAACCACCCATTCACACTAGCTCCATGCTGTCCCACTTTCTCATCCACTCCCTACACAGTGGGAGCAACTTAGAAGTTAATTAATCTACAAACCTGTACGTGTTTGGGATGTGGGAGAAAACCCACGCAGTAACAGGGGCAAATGGGCAAGCTCCACAGACAGCAAAGTCAGGATCAAACCAGGGTCACTGTATATTATATGGTTAGAACATATTACGGTGATTGCGTCTGGTCTTCCCTACAAGTCAAAATTACTGATTAGAAAGGGTGCCAAGAGTTATGGGGGAATATCAGAATGGAGATGAGAGGGAAAGATAGATCAGCCATGATTAAATGGCGGAGTAGACTTGATGGCCTAATTCTGCTCCCATGACTTGTTCACATGTGAAAATAGCTGCATTCCAATGTTCCAGACAGATGCAATGGTATGAGGAAAGATTTTGCAAATAGGTTTTCGTTTAGAGAAATATTATGTAAACCACAAGCAATTGATACAGACATTGGCATGCCCCATCTCCACCAGGTTCAACACCAATCGTTGGATATTATGATCCAGTGTCATCCTTTTGTATATTGAGATTGCATTCCATACTTTTACCTTCTCTTCATCTGAGAGATCTAATGACTCCAGCTGCATTCCTTGGTGAGACCCGTAAATCTCCACAAGATTGTCGAAGTTGGTGGTTAAAACCAGGGATCCGTTCTCCATCAGCTTCAAAACGGATTGCAGGAGGTTCTTTCCAACCTCATCTAACTTGGATTCAAGGCCATCGAAAACCTCATACAAACAGTCCTTGAAGAAACTTGAACGAACATTGCTGGTGCGCTGAAGGGATTGAAAACAAATATATCATAGAGTCTGAAAGAGAATGACGATCAAAACCAAAAGAGCAAGGAGATAATTGATTATGTCTTAATATTGATATAATATAATCTTGCACCATTCGTAATGTTTAGTTTAGCTCATTGTTAAAATCTCTGGACACGAGATTGATCTGGGCTCAAATGCATTTAAATAAACTAAAGGGCCTGTTCCACGGGTGTCATTTGCGCGTCACGCAGGTGGCGCGCGAGGATTTTGAGAATGCCAAAATCTTGGGGCGCCGCGCGTTACAGCGTGTCACTGCCTATGCCACCACGCGCCATGCGCGCGTAATGCACGCCATGCGCGCGTCGTGACGCGTTAATGATGTCGCGTAAATGACGCCCAAGTGGGACAGGCCCTTTAATGTAAAAAGAAAACCCCTGGCAACAGAATATCCAGGCAACTGAAGGCATATACAAACAAATACTCATGTAAATGACTATCATAAACGTTCAAAAAGCATACAATCCAGAAGTGTAGATTAATGAATTAGAGATATGAAATGGCAAGATCACTGAATTTATTTTAAAGAGTTTACGTCAAGCATTTTAAAATCAAGGAAATAAAGACAAGTGAAACTTGTCCGAGTTAGGCCAAGACAGACGTTTAACTCGAGCCATCAAATTTACAGCAACACAAAGATTCCCACATCTGTGTTAAATAGTTAAATGTGGATACAATGAAGACTAAAGGGCCTGTCCCACTTGGCCGCCATTCGCGCGCCATTTACGCGACCTGCTAGCGTGTGAGTAGCACGTGGGTAACGCGCGGGGACGGGCGCGTGGAGGCGTGGACTTCATCCTGCACTAAATCTTCGCGCGCCACCGACCTGTCACATATCTGACGGCCAAAGTGGGACAGGCCCAAGACCCTAGCGCGGCACAACGTCTCACCTCCAACAGCAGCAGAAGCAGGCAAACGATCGCCGAGATCGGCCTGGGGCTCGCGGCCGTTGCGGATCCGGATCCGCCCGCACTCCTATTCCCAGAGCGGGGCCAAGACGATTGGAGATAGACACAAAATGCAGGAGTAACTCAGCGGGACCGGCAGCATCTCTGGAGAGAAGCCATGGGTGACGTTTTGGGTCGAGACCCTTCTTCAGACTGACGAAGAGTCTTGACCCGAAACATCATCCATTCCTTCTCTCCAGTGATGCTACCTGTCCCGCTGAGTCACTCCTGCATTTCGTGTCTATCCGCAAATGACATCACGCGCTCAAGACGGCTGTGCGGACGCATGGTGACGCGCGCGACCGTCACTACCGGCCTGTCACATAAATGACGGCCAAGTGAGACAGGCCCTTAAAAGGCTTCAGTATCACAGATTGAGATAAGGAGCAGCGCAAAGCAACTTTGCAAAGATAGACATAGACAGTGATTAATGGGACAGATGCAATCTGAAATGAACACAATCAAATATAGCCAAATTATAAACAGACTCGTCAGGGAAATATGAAACGTGAACTCATTTTATACGATGTTGCCGCTGAGGGACAGCGTGTGGATGATAAACCAGATGCCCAGGTCAGTTTTTTCCCTCCTCCTGAGTACCCAACCTGACAGTGAGAAAAGTAGAGACTATTTTGCAAGAATCAGGATAATAAAAATGACAAATAGTCTCATTCTTCCATTTATATCACACTTGACCTGGACTAAAATGATCTGTTTTATCAAAAACAAAAGCATTGATGTTGCTGAAATATATCCACATTAAATTTGTGACAAAGAGTGGTACCACTATTAATAATGCTCGTGCACCAATATTGCTCTTAGAGGCATAAAACAAACAGGTGGTTTTATAACAAAACGTTGCATGAATGGGAGATCCAGGTTAGCAATGATTTGGGGTAAAAACACAAAGTGCAGCTGAAGGCAACAGGTCAGGCAGCATCTGGGGAGGGATTTGAAAGGCGACGTTTCAGGTCAAGACCCTTCTTCAGACCTGAAAGGGCAGCATGGTGGACAGAAGAAGAGTTTCTGCCTTACAGCACCAGACAACCGGGTTCGATCCTGACTACGAGTGCTGTGTGCTGTTTGTCCTTCTCCCTGTGACCTGCGTTTGTTTTCTCCGGTTCCTCCCACACTCCAAACACGTGCAGATCTGATCGTTAATTAGGCCTGGTATCCAAGTTCAAGTTCAAGTGAGTTTATTGTCATGTGTCCCTGATAGGACAATGAAATTCTTGCTTTGCTTCAGCACAACAGAAACATAGAAATTAGGTGCAGGAGTAGGCCATTCAGCCCTTCGAGCCTGCACCGCCATTCAATATGATCATGGCTGATCATCCCACTCCGTATCCCGTACCTGCCTTCTCTCCATACCCCCTGATCCCCTTAGCCACAAGGGCCACATCTAACTCCCTCTTAAATATAGCCAATGAACTGGCCTCAACTACCCTCTGTGGCAGAGAGTTCCAGAGACTCACCACTCTCTGTGTGAAAAAAGTCTTTCTCATCTCGGTCTTAAAGGATTTCCCCCTTATTCTTAAGCTGTGACCCCTTGTCCTGGACTTCCCCAACATCGGGAACAATCTTCCTGCATCTAGCCTGTCCAACCCCTTAAGAATTTTGTAAGTTTCTTTAAGATCCCCTCTCAATCTCCCATATTCTAGAGAGTATAAACCGAGTCTATCCAGTCTTTCTTCATAAGACAGTCCTGACATCCCAGGAATCAGTCTAGTGAACCTTCTCTGTACTCCCTCTATGGCAATAATGTCCTCCCTCAGATTTGGAGACCAAAACTGTACGCAATACTCCAGGTGTGGTCTCACCAAGACCCTATACAACTGAAGTAGAACCTCCCTGCTCCTATACTCAAATCCTTTTGCTATGAAAGCTAACATACCATTCGCTTTCTTCACAGCCTGCTGCACCTGCATGCCTACTTTCAATGACTGGTGTACCATGACACCCAGGTCTCGTTGCATCTCCCCTTTTCCTACTCGGCCACCATTTAGATAATAGTCTGCTTTCCTGTTTTTGCCACCAAAGTGGATAACCTCACATTTATCCACATTATACTGCATCTGCCAAACATTTACCCACTCACCCAGCCTATCCAAGTCACCTTGCAGTCTCCTAGCATCCTCCTCACAGCTAACACTGCCCCCCAGCTTTGTGTCATCCGCAAACTTGGAGATATTGCCTTCAATTCCCTCATCGAGATCATTAACATATATTGTAAATAGCTGGGGTCCCAGAACTGAGCCTTGTGGTACCCCACTAGTCACTGCCTGCCATTGTGAAAAGGACCCGTTTACTCCTACTCTTTGCCAGCCAGTTCTTTATCCACATCAATACTGAACCCCCAATGCCGTATGCTTTAAGTTTGTATACTAATCTCTTATGCTTTAAGTTTGTATACTAATACTAGTCACGTCCTCGAAAAATTCCACAAGATTCGTCAGACATGATTTACCTTTTGTAAATCCATGCTGACTTTGTCCAATGATTTCACCACTTTCCAAATGTGCTGCTATCCCATCTTTAATAACTGACTCTAGCAGTTTCCCCACTACCGATGTTAGACTAACTGGTCTGTAATTCCCCCTTTTCTCTCTCCCTCCCTCTTAAAAAGAGGGGTTACGTTTGCTACCCGCCAATCCTCAGGAACTACTCCAGAATCAAAAGAGTTTTGAAAGATTATCACTAATGCATCCACTATTTCCGGAGCTACTTCCTTAAGTATTCTGGGATGCAGCCTATCTTGCCCTGGGGATTTATCGGCCTTTAATCCATTCAATTTACCCAACACCACTTCCCGACTAGCCTGGATTTCACTCAATTCCTCCTTTGACCCGCGGTCCCCTGCTATTTCCGGCAGATTATTTATGTCTTCCTTAGTGAAGACGGAACCAACGTAGTTATTCAATTGGTCCGCCATATCCTTGTTCCCCATGATCAACTCACCTGTTTCTGACTACAAGGGACCTACATTTGTTTTAACTAATCTCTTTCTCTTCACATATCTATAAAAACTTTTACAGTCAGTTTTTATGTTCCCTGCCAGTTTTCTTTCATAATCTATTGTTCCTTTCCTAATTAAGCCCTTTGTCCTCCTCTGCTGGTCTCTGAATTTCTCCCAGTCCTCTGGTATGCTGCTTTTTCTGGCTACTTTGTACGCATCATCCTTTGCTTTGATACCATCCCTGATTTCCCTTGTTATCCACGGATACACTACCTTCCCTGATTTATTCTTTTGCCAAACTGGGATGAATAATTTTAGTAGTTCATCCATGCACTCTTTAAATGTCTTCCATTGCATATCCACCGTCAACCCTATTAGAATTAATTGCCAGTCAATCTTGGCCAATTCACGTCTCATACCCTCAAAGTTACCTTTCTTTAAGTTCAGAACCATTGTTTCTGAATTAACAATGTCACTCTCCATCCTAATGAAGAAATCGACCATATTATGGTCACTCTTGCCCAAGGGGGCACGTACAACAAGACTGCTAACTAACCCTTCCTCATTACTCAATACCCAGTCTAAAATAGCCTGCTCTCTCGTTGGTTCCTCTACATGTTGATTTAGATAACTATCCCACATACATTCCAAAAAATCCTCTTCCTCAGCACCCCTGCCAATTTGATTCACCCAATCTATATGTAGATTGAAGTCACCCATTATAACTGTTTTGCCTTTGTCGCACGCATTTCTCATTTCTTGTTTGATACCATCCCCAACTTCACTGCTACTGTTAGGTGGCCTGTACACAACACCCACCAGAGTTTTCTACCCCTTAGTGGTTCGCAGCTCTACCCAAACCAATTCCACATCCTCCAAGCTAATGTCCTTTCTTTCCATTGTGTTAATCTCCTCTCTAACCAGCAACGCTACCCCACCTCCTATTCCTTTCTCTCTATCCCTCCTGAATATTGAATATCCTTGGATGTTCAGCTCCCAGCCTTGGTCCCCCTGGAGCCATGTCTCCGTGATCCCAACTATATCATAATCATTAATAGCTATCTGCTTGTTCAACTCATCCACCTTATTACGAATACTCCTTGCATTGAGACACAAAGCCTTCAGGCTTGTTTTTACAACACTCTTACCCCTTATACAATTATGTTGAAAAGTGGCCCTTTTTGATTTTTGCCCTGGTTTTGGCTGCCTGCCACTTTTATTTTTCACCTTGCTCCCTATTGCTTCTACCCTCATTTTACACCCACCTGCCTCTCTGCACTTGTACCCATCCCCCTGCCACATTAGTTTAAATCCTCCCCGACAGCACTAGCAAACACACCCCCAAGGACATTGGTTCCATTCCAGCCCAGGTGCAGACCGTCCTGTTTGTACTGGTCCCACCTCCCCCAGAAATGGTTCCAGTGCCCTAAAAATTTGAATCATTCCCCCTTGCACCATTTTTCAAGCCACGTATTCATCTGCAATATCCTCCTATTTCTACTCTGACTGGCCCGTGGTACTGGTAGTAATCCAGAGATTATTACCTTTGAGGTCCTACTTTTAAGTTTATCTCCTAGCTCCCTAAATTCACCTAGTAGGACCTCATCCCTTTTTTTACCTATATAGTTGGTGCCAATATGCACCACGACAACTGGCTGTTCACCCTCCCCCTCCAGAATGTTCTGCAGCCGTTCAGTGACATCCCTGACTCTTGCACCAGGGAAGCAACATACCATCCTGGAGTCTCGTTTGCGGCCGCAGAAACGACCATCTATTCCCCTGACAATTGAATCCCCTATTACTATTGCCCTTCCCCTCTTTTTCCCCCCTCATGTGCTGCAGAGCCACCCATGATGCCATGAACCTGGCTGCTGCTGCATTCCCCTGATGAGCCATCTCCCTCAACAGTATCCAAAATGGTATACCTGTTTAGGAAGGAGATGACCGCAGGGGGCCCCTGCACTACCTGCCTACTAGTTTGCTGGCTATTGGCCACCCAATCCCTTTCTGTCATCTTACCTTTTGCCTGTGGTGTGACCAACTCACTGAACGTGCTATCCAGGACTTTCTCCGCATCGTGGATGCTCCAGTATGAATCCAGCCGCAGTTCCAATCGTTCAATGCGGTCTGCCAGGAGCTGCAGCTGGACACACTTCCTGCAAATGTAGTCACCAGGGACACCGACCATATCCCTGATCTCCCACATGTTGCAGGCTGAACAAACCACGGGGCCAATCTCTACTGCCATATCTTACTCCCAGATTACTCTGTATTAAATATTTTTTTTAAAACACAGAAAACTTTATCCTTTAAACTTTACTAATAAATACTAATAAATACTGAATCCTTAACTCCCAGAATCCTTAAACCTGAAGGCAGAAATGTAAAAATGTAAACCCCGGGTTGCACCCGATCAGCTGCTTCCTCTGGTCCTCTTCAACCAATCAGAGGCTTCCACCAGATTCCTTCTCTGGAAGATGGAACGTTGCAGATTTTGGTCTCACAGCGAAAAGCAAAAGCCCCCGCACTAGATTTATACGCACAGTGCAGGTAACTCCACCCTCTCGCACCAACGGCTCCCCGGGCCATAGTAGGCATTAACTTCAAAACAGATCAGTGTGTCCATATACCATTATATAAATATATACACACATGAATAAACTGATCAAGTGCAAATAACAGATAATTGGATATTAATGTTCAGAGTTTTGTCCGAGCCAGGTTTAATAGCCATAGCTGTGGGGAAGTAGCTATTCCTGAACCTGGACGTTGCAGTCCTCAGGCTTCTGTACCTTCTACCTGAAGGTAGCAGGGAGGCGAGTGTGTGGCCAGGATGGTGTGGGTCTCTGATGATGCTGCCAGCCTTTTTGAGGCAGCGACTGCGATAAATCCCCTCGATGGAAGGAAGGTCAGAGCCGATAATGGACTGGGCAGTGTTTACTACTTTTTGTCGTCTTTTCCTCTCCAGGGCGCTCAAGTTGCCGAACCAAGCCACGATGCAACCGGTCAACAAGCTCTCTACTGTGCACCTGTAGACGTTAGAGAGAGTCCTCCTTGACAGACCGACTCTCCGTAATCTTCCCAGGAAGTAGAGGCACTGATGTGCTTTCTTGATAATTGCATCAGTGTTCTTGGACCAGGAAAGATCTGCAGAGATGTGCACGCCCAGAAATTTGAAGCTCTTGACCCTTTCAACCATTGACACGTTGATATAAACGGGACTGTGGGTCCCCATCCTACTCCTTCCAAAGTCCACAATCAGTTCCTTGGTTTTGCTGGTGTTGAGGGCCAGGTTATTGTGCTGGCACCATATGGACAGTTGCTCGATCCTCTTCTGTACTCCGACTCATCCCCATCAGTGATGCGTCCCACAACAGTGGTATGATTGTAAAATTGCCCCTACTGTGTGTAGGATAGTGTTAGTGTGCGGGGATTGTTGTGCGCTGGATCTCTGGACTAAAAACTCAACTTAACCCAAAACGTCACTTTTTCATTCCCTCCCTAGATGCTGCCTGACCCGCTGAGTTCCGCCGTCACTTCGCATTTTGCCCAAGATTCCAGCATCTGCAGTCTTGTGTCCCCAATCATGTCACCGATAAATGACGTTGCTTTTGAAGCAACTCGAAGATACTTTGCACAGCGGTTCACACATGGTTCAATACTAATGCCACTGATCCAGAGCCAGAAACAGTTAAGACAAGATTTAAGGTCATTTCTTGTCTTTGTCTCAGTTGTCAGAATGACCAATCCTGTAACAAAATTGTAAATTATGCAAAAATGTCACTTACTGGCGAGAGCTTCTGAATCAAATCATGCGCAACATGCACTAGGTTCTTGTCTTCCTGGAGAGCCTTTTGGAATTGGATGTTCTCTTCATCCTCCAAGAGGTCAAAATCATTGGCAGCATCCAGCAACGCCTGGATCAGTCCCTTCCAGGATTTCAGAGCGGGGACCTCTGGAGCCACAGCAGCGCTCACTCCTGTTCCAATCACAAGCACCAAATCTTGAGCTCTCTTGGTCTTCAAGCTGGGCAAAAGTTTCCTGTTGGACAAGTTCATTAATTTATTTTAAATGGCTTTCACATAATATTCAACAATCTAATTAATTTAGATGTAAAGACTGAACATTCAACATCCAAATGAGTTACAGAAGCACTGCAGATGCTAGAAAGCCAAAATAACAAAATCAATTGGTCAAGTGGAGGGGGAAAAAAGTAATTCATGTTTCAGGTCAATGATCTTTCATCAGAACTGTAAATTAACTATTTGGAAATTGTTAAGCAAGCGCAGAGCCAAGCAAAGGAGCAGGAGAACAGAGAAGCTACGAACAAACATGAAGGTGTATATATTGGGATGGAGTGACAGTGGTTAAATGGCTAAAGGACTGATTATGGCAAGACAAAGTGAAGAGGCAAGAGATGAAAATGGGTCAGGAAGAGGTGTAAATACAGCAGAACTATTACCAGCACATGCTGTCCAAGAAAATGGGAGCATGGTTATGATCTGTGGGCTGTAAGGCGCCTAATCAAGAAATGAAATAATGTGATATTCAAAATAAATCCCACTTAAGATACACTACCAAGCACACAATTTTCATCAATTTAATTTTAACGAAGCACATGTAACAACATTTGAATACGTATTTCCAGCATGTGTATCCTCTAAGCATTCATTCATGTTCTTCACTGGTGTGTGATTATGTTAGAATGTAAAAACATGCTTCAATCCATTAAAATTATAGGAAATTCAGTAACAAACCAACATCAGAGTAAAACATGTGGGGGAAACAAAATTCTCTTCTGGAGAGTGAGAACCACACAAAACTTCAGGTTTGTGACCCTTCTGAATGATTTTGAAACAATCATTTGTATCCACAGTTGTTGAAGAAAGAACTGCAGATGCTGGAAAAAATCGAAGGTAGACAAAAGTGCCGGAGAAACTCAGTGGGTGAGGCAGCATGTTTGGAGAGAAGGAATAGGCGACGTCTCGGGTCGAGACCCTTCTTCAGACCACAGAATCTGCAGAGTATTTCCAGCATTCTGTTTTTAATACATATAACTATTTTTCGGTCTATTTACAGAAGTATTCTCTGCCGATCCCTTTATATGCTCAAGAAATACATGCCATCATTAAACCTGATGCTGAAATTAGTTCCTGAATTTTCTACACCATAGCAGCAAATGTACTTTAAAAATAAATAATTAGTATGTTGGGCATAACAAGGTCATGACAGATGCTATTGAAATCTCTTTTTTTTTTTCCAGCCTCTTCAATAACATTTTTCCCCATTCTCTCTCTGGTCACTTAAAATAACTCTTCCCCCATTTTTCTTCTCGATGTTGAGTTCTCTCCACTGGTACCTTTTCCTTCATTCTCATTTTTTAAAAAAACAACACAATTTTGGCTCCATTCTCAATTCACTCAAGCACACGTTCACATCCAGATTTCCCCCCAAATTATGAAAAACAAGTACCCACCTCCCCAATTCTAAATTTGGCAGCACAGTACCTAAGATCTTGTTTAAGGCCACCAGTAAAACTAGAAACAAACTTTAACCGCACAGTAACTTCCAATCATCGATATTTTTCCAATATATTTAGGAGTGGTTCTTAATAGTCCAGGCACGACATGCATTTTGTATGGAGATGGGTGCATGTTCCAATTTATTTTCATTTGGAACCTAACTCCTGAATACACAAAGTTACACCATCGGGAACGTGGGGGAACCCAGTGGGGGGGCCGCCTACGGTCACGTGGAGCTGCAGGCCTGGTTCTCCACTGCAAGATAGGACCTTTCAATTAACTTTTTGTGACTTTGGCGCAGGAAACATGGCGACCCTTCGTGTAAGCAACAGAAAGAATTTCACTGTACCGAGGTACACGTGACAATAGAGTATCATTGAATCAATATATAAAAGAGAAATATTGGGGAAAAATTAGTTCAAATGGTTTAGTTATACGAAGCATATGGATGGACATTCCAGTCTCTCAAGCCAGCTTCCTCCTCGGGTCATGTCCAAGGCCTATGCTGTGGATTCCACACAAACCATTCACTCTTTCGACAGGCAACCAACCACAGCTAAAATAGCTCAAAACATGATGAAAAGCACATCAGCATTCTCCTTTCCTCTCAAAATACTCAAGTACGTTTCAAGGAAACGCCCAACTTTAGCATTGCCGATACACAAGTCTGACAAATTAGACTCCAGTTCTTTGAATCAGAAATAACCAACGTGGGAGAAAATTATGATAGGTATAATGTGGTTTTATCTTGCACATTATAAGAGGCCAATTTAAATCATAGGCATAAATCAACCGACAACCAGAGAGGAAAGAACCTCTTCAGCGCCTGAAGGGTCTCGACTCGAAACGCCACCCATTAGTCTGAAGAAGGGTCTCGACGCGAAACGTCACGCATTCTTTCTCTCCAGAGATGATGCCTGGCCTGTTGAGTTACTCCAGTGTTTTGTCTCTATCTTTGGTTTAAACATGCATCTGCAATGCCTTCATTCACTGGAAAGAACCAAGGTCAGTTTGAAATTGCTCTGTCAGACAACAAATTAGTGCAGAAGTTTCATCAAGAGAGTAATAGCTCACTGGTTTGGTAGTTTTCAATCAAAATAGATACCTAAAAGAAAGGCAATCATTAATTTTCTAGAGTCTAGTGTCTCATTGTCATATGCAGCACAACAGATATGTAAAGATAGTACTGTGTATACAACAAAAAAGTTCATTGCAAACACATTATTAAAATAATAGTATACAGATAAGAACAATAAAAACAATGCCTCTTCCCCCCCCCCCCTTCTATGTAGTTCAGAACTTGTATTGTTTTATTGTTTGATGGCTGAAGCTGCCAAAGCAGTGAGCTACCCTCTTTGATATCTAAACAAATGCCATTCATTAAAGAATCACAATATTTCTTACCTCTAACACTATATTTTACAAACCTTGAAGTATGAAATTCAAATATTAGTTGACAGTAGCTCAAAGTGAATACACTACCTGCGCTTTTTGGTTGATTGTGTTTCTTTCTGCGCTCTCAAATCTTGCATTGGTAGAGATGCCATCCACCTTCTGTGATGAGAAACTCCAAAGTTAGGGAGCTGATGTTTCACAATAAAGAATGACGATGTAACTTCTTTGAACGTCAATAAATTTAAATTGTAGCAAATGGGTGCATTTTAAAACACACACTGAATGCTACATCACTGCTTCTCCATCATAAAATATTTCCAATTGACTTCTACATTTAACAGAAAACACACTTTGTTAGAAAAAGGAGTTGGCATAGAAGGTTGCCTACAAAGTTCAAACCTCCTAAACTGTTGATGAAATTGGTTGGAAAGAAATCTGCTACACCCTAGTGGCAAATGTGTTTAAAATATAAACCAAAAATGTTATAGAGAGTTAAGAATGTTGACAGAATTTAAAAACAGAAAAGCAACATATTTTTATTAATTGTATTAGGAGGACACTGAAAGTGATATTTTGGCAGTGATTTAACTCAGCACATCATTAACCATCTAGCAGGCACCCATCATGGTAATAAAAAAGTCATCAGCAGACCATCTAGTGATTTTCAGCTAGGCAATAATAGAGACCTGTTAACTGAAAAGGCCAGTAACAGCAACTGTAAACCTACAGGTAAGATCCCATGTGCTTCCTTTTTGTTGTTCAGGGACAGAAATCATCAAGCTAAAAATTCTAAAGACTGTATGTTAATAGAGTATCGTTGCACAAATATCAATAGAAGTGATGGCATGCCAATACCAGTGGTTTAATTAGTAGTAGTGTTCTTAAGATACAATGGTGGATACATACAAACAAATATTTTTACCCCAGCAATGTTTAGATCCAAGACTGCTTGTCTTTCTGCTTGTAATTTTCTGAAGTAACCTTAAGTGGTTTATAGTTCCCAATTAAAATTGTAATACAACCAATTTAGTCCACGTAATAAAAGTACATTCACAAACTCACAATCACTTTTATCAGATTCATGTTATGGAAACAAGTGTTATAGCTGAACTATCTGTCCTATAATATAGCAACAGCTGCCTGCAAAGTTCAGTTCTGTTGATTTCTGAAGCAGAGGACACTATACTACTATATTGTGTTCAGCATTATCAAATATTAATTCAAGAAGGGTTTCAACCCGAAAGGTCACCCATTCCTTCTCTCCAGAGATGCTGCTTGTCCAGCTGAGTTACTCCAGCTTTGTGTCTGTCTAGCAGTAGAGCTACTGCCTTGCAGCGCCAGAGACCCGGGTTCGATCCTGACTGCAGGTGCCTGTCTGTACGCAATTTGTATGTTCTCCCCGTGACCTGCATGGATTTTCTCAGAGATCTTCAGTTTCCACCGACACTCCAAAGATGTACAGGTTTGTCGATTAATTGGCTTGGTATCAAAGTAAATTCTCCCTAGTGTATGTAGGGTAGCGTGAATGTGCGGGGATGGCTGGTCGGCACGGATACGGTGGGCTGAAGGACCTGTTCCCATGCTGTATCACTAAACTAAAGCTGTAAGCAATAAGATTTCCCAGACCAAGTAAAAAAAGTCACAACAAATTTGCTCATCTAACAAAATAAATGTGTTGAGTTTTCTCAATGGTGGGAGGTAAACTATGTATTACAGATAAGCAGAAGTATTATGAATTATGATTGCTGCGGGCGCATGTGATAATTTTCTAGGAGTATTTTTGCACTGTGGACACAACGGATGAGTAAAATAAATCCCACACATCAAATAAAAGCAGTACACTCTGGCACCATATCAGGCAATCTGCAAACTGGGTTAAAAACTTGTGAACTTGTTCTTTTTCAATCTACCTCCAAGATTAATGGTTCTTTTCTAAATTTACACTACCCACTGTACTTCCCACATGTCCTCGTTTATTTTACGTGTATTTAAACACTTAATTTGCAAGTGGTGAATGAATATAAATTCCTTTTTTACGTTACTGTGGCTTCATTGCACTTGCCCACTACACCCATATGGTAGAAATATTTTCTGTATCTTTACAAGCTACTCAATGCAACCATTAATATTATTACAAATGAACCAATAATTTCCATTGTTGTGATTTTTTTTTAAACTAAAACTAATCCTTAATATCAGGGAAACACAAGAGACTACAGATGCTGGAATATTAAGCAAAAAAGAAAACTGCATCTATGGCGGCAGATGGATAGATTAATATTTTGGTTTGCGATCCTTCTTCAGACTAAGCATGCAAAGTCTGAAGGGTCCCAACCTAAAATGTTGCCTGTCCATCTACCTCCTCAGATGCTACCTGACCTGCTGAGTGCCTCCATCAGTCTTTTTCCTCAGAACCTGAAATCAGCATACGATAATATGTTCAATAACACACTGCTGTTTAGAAAACTACCAGTGATTTTCAACATCAAAAATTGGTATTCGCTTTCCCTCGTAATACAGGAGACATTTTATTTTCAGCAAGTGTATTCTTCCATTAGCGAATTTTTCACCAAACAAAGTGTCCACTCACCTCCACGCCTAAAATAATGCATTTAAATCCCAAAATGGGGGCTGCGGACAACATGCATTTTATTTACACTGTCAGGCTCTGATCCTCTCTCTTCCTCTTTGCTGAACCAGCACAGGTGAGGATCAAGCCCCCCACCAACCTCCAGACTTCTCTACCCCCCCCCCCCCCCCACCACTATGTCTGAAGAAGGGTACCAACTTGAAACATTGTGTGGGTCTATTTTCTCCACAGACCCTGCCCAACCTGGTGAGTTCCTCCAGCACTGTGGTTTGCTCAAGATTCCAACCTGCAATTGTTTATGTCTAGTTTGGGGCACATGGCAGCCAGCCAAACGTTCTCTCCATCCTCAGGGCAAAGCCATTTATTTAACTTCTTGTATTAAGTGCAACTCCAGATCTTTGTGGGTCCAGAACCTGGTGGGAACCACATGTCCTCAACAACTCATACAAACCTTTACAGATGCACCGTGAAAAAGCATACTCTCAGGGTCCATCACAGCTTGGTTGGGTAACATTCTGCCCAAGACCACAAGAAAATGCAAAGAGCTGTGGATGTAGTCCAGTCCATCATTCAGAACAGACTCCCCCTACTATTGATTCCAACTACATTCCACACTGTCCCAAGAAAGCAGCCAACATAATCAAATACATTCTCCACACTAGCCATTCATTCTTCTCACTCCCACCAGGCAGAAGATACAGAATCTTGAAATCGCGTAGCACCAGTAAGCAGTAGACAAGACAATAGGTGCAGGAGTAGGCCATTCGGCCCTTCGAGCCAGTACCGCCATTCAATGTGATCATGGCTGAACATTAATCAGTAAACAGCTTATTCCCATTATCAGTCTTCTGGACAATCCCTCCACAACCCAAGTAGAGTTACGATACTGTTATGCTATAATGCTGAGTACTACATTTGATTTGCGCTGGTAATTGTTTTCTGTGGTTTGGTATCTTTCTCTTCACTCTACTTTTTGTACTTGTGTTTGGATTAATTGTATTCATGTACAGTTTATTTGAAAAGCATTCAAATAAAAGCTTTCCACTGTATCTCAGAACACGTGACATTAATAAACCTAAACCAGAAAGTAGGAACACACACACCTCTTTCTTCCCTCAACAACAAATTCCACCCAGCCCAGCCCCATCCCAATCTCATGGCCAACATCTCCCATGACTCACACACCCACATTTCCCTTCAGAACCCTGCAGGCCCCAGATCATGGAAACTTTATTGTCATTCAGACCTTTCGGTCTGAACGAAATTTTGTTGCCTTGCAATCATACATATAATAAAAATAACAAAAGACACAATAAACACAAATTTAACATCCACCACAGTGAGTTCACCAGACACCTCCTCACTGTGATGGAAGGAAAAATCTTATGTCCCTCACAGCTCGCCCCCTACAAATCCCTCACCCCACACCCCTCCTCTTCACACCTTCCATCCCCTCTCATCACTCACCCCTTCTCTTCTTACCCTCCCTCTTCTCCCTTGGCCCCATCCCCTCCTCTGCACCCTTTGCCATCCTCTTCACTCCCTTCCCCTCACCTCCCCCCCATTCCATCTCCCCATCGCCCTCTCTCTCTCTCTCTCTCTCTCTCTCCCCCCCCCCATCTCTCTCCCCCTCCTCTCCTCCTCCCCCCATCTCCCTCTCCCCAACCTCTCTCTACCCCTCCCCATTCCATCTTTCTCACCCTCTCCCCATCTCTCTCCCCCACTCCCCATCTCTCTCCCCCCCCACTCCCCATCTCTCTCCCCCCACTCCCCCTCTCACCCCCCCACTCCCCATATCTCTCCCCCATACCCCATCTCTCTCCCCCCCACACCCCATTTCTCTCCCCCCCACTCCCCATCTCTCTCCCCCCCCAACTCCCCATCCCTCCACTCCCCATCTCTCCCCCCACACCCCATCTCTCCCCCCCCCTCTCCCCTCTCCCCCCACTCCCCATCTCTCTCCCCCCCTCCCCCATCTCTCTCCCCCCCACTCCCCACCTCTCTCCCCCCACACCCCACCTCCTCTCCCCCCACTCCCCACCTCTCTCCCCTCCCCACTCCCCTCTCTCCCCCCCACCTCTCTCCCCCCCAACGCTCTCCCCCACTCCCCACCTCTCTCCACTCCCCACCTCTCTCCCCCCCACTCACCACCTCTCTCCCCCACTCCCCAGCTCCCCCACTCCCCACCCACTCCCAACCCTCTCTCTCCCCCACCTCTCTTTTCCCCACCCCCATCTCTCTCTCCCCACTCTCTCTCTACCCCACTCCCCACCTCTCTCTCCACTACCCATCCCCACTACCCACGTCACTCTCCCCTCCACTCCCCACCCCCCACTCCCCATCTCTCTCACTGTCCCCCCACTCCCACACCCCCACTCCCCCCATTCTCCCCACCCCACTCGCCCCCACTCCCCCCACTCCTCTCCTCCTCCCCCCACTCTCCCACCTCTCCCCCCCACTCCCCACACTACCCACCCTCTCCCCACCACTTCCTCTCTCCCACCCCCCCACACTCCCCCTCACCTCCCCCCCACTCTCAATCCCCCCACCCCTCTCTCTCCCCCCACCCCCCCACCTCTCTCCCCGATCCACTCCCTCCTCACTGCCCCGACTCTCCCCCCCACTCCATCTCTCCCCCCACTCCCCCCCCACTCATCCCCCCTCTCCCCCCACTCCCCACCTCTCCCCCCACTCATCTCTCCCCCCCCCACCCCCCACCCCCCCCACCCCCACTCTCTCCCCCTACCCCCATCTCTCTCCCTCCCCCCACTCCCCACCTCTCTCCCCCCCACTCCCCCCACTTCTCCCACCCACATCTCTCCCGCCACTCCACCCTCTCTCCCCCCCACTCCCCACCCCACTCTCCCTCCCCCCACCACTCCCCATCTCTCTCCCAACCCCCCCCACTCCACCACTCCCCACTCTTCTCTCCCCCACTCCCCACCTCTCTCCCCCCCCCACACCCATTCTCCCCCACCTCTCCCCCCCCACTCACCCCCCCCCACTCCCCACCTCTCTACCCCACCCCCCACTCCCCCACTCTCCTCCCACCTCCCCCCGATCTCCTCCCCCCCACTCCCCACCTCTCCTCTCCCCCCCCTCCCCCCCCCACCTGTCTCCCCCCCCACTCCTCTCACCCCCCCACTCCCCACCTCTCCCCCCCCACTCCCCACCTCCCCCCCCACTCTCACCTCTCTACCTCCCCCCACACCACCAACCATCTCTCCACTCCCCCATCTCTACCCCCCACTCCCCCATCTCCCACTCACCCACTTCTCCTCCCCACTCTCTCCTCACTCCCCACCTCTCTCTCCCTCTCCTCCCCCCACTCCCCACCTCTTCTCCCCCCCCACTCCCCACCCTCTCCCCCCCCACTCGCCCCACTCCCATCTCTTCTCTCCCTCTCCCCCCCCACAACTCCCCATCTCCCCCCCCACCCACTCTCTCTCACCCCCCCACTCTCTCTCCCCCCCACCTCCTCTCTCCCCACTCTCTACTCCCCACCTCCTCTCACTCCCCCCCACTCCCCACTCTCTCTCTCCCACTTTATCTCCACTTCCCCACCTCTCTCTCCCCCCCACTCCCCACCTCTTCTTTTTCCCCCCCCCACATCCCACCTCTCCCCCCCACCCCCCCTTCTCCCACCCCACCTCTCACCCCCCCACCCCCCCCACTCCCCACCTCTCCCCCCCCCACCCCCATCTCTCCCCCCCACTCCCCCCACCTCTCCTCTTCCCCCCACTCCCCACTCCCCCCCTCACTCATCTCCTCCCCCCCCTCTTCCCCCTTCCCCACCTCCCACTCCCCCCACACCCCACTCTCTTCTCCCAACCCACTACTCCCCCCCCCCCCAACACCCCCCCACTCCCCACTCTTTTCCCCCCCCCTCTCTTCTCCCCCCCCACTCCCCACTCTCCCACTCCCCATCTCTCCCCACCCCCACCATCTCTCTCCCCCACTCCCCCCCACTCATATCTCTTTTTCCCCCCCCTCCCCCCACCCCCCACTCCCCACTCTCCTCTCCCTCTCCCACCTCTCTCCCCCCCCACCTCCCTCTCTCCCCATCTCTCTTCCCCCCACTCTCTCTCCCCCTCCCTCCCCCATCTCTCCTCTTCCCCCCCCACTCCCCACTCTCCACTCCACTCTCTCCCCCCACCAGTCTCTCCACACCGCCCCCCTCTCCCACCTCCATCCCCACTCTCTCCCCCCCACTCCCCACTTTCCCCCCCCCACTCCCCACCTCTCTCTCCCCCCCCACTCCCCACCTCTCTCCCCCCCCAACTCCACACCTCTCCCCCCCCACTCCCCACCCTCTCCCCCCCACTCCCCACCTCTCTCTCCCCCCCCCACTCCCCACCTCTCTCTCCCCCCCACTCCCCACCTCTCTCTACTCCCCACCTGCTCTCTTCCCACCTCTCTCTTCCCCCCCACTCCCCACCTCTCTCTCCCCCCCCTCACCACCTCTCTCTCCCCCCCCACTCCCCACCTCTCTCTTTCCCCCCCCACTCCCCACTCTCTCACTCTCTCTTCCCCCCCCACTCCCCACCTCTCTCCCCCCCCCCACTCTCTCACTTCTCCCCCCCACTCCCCACCTCTCTCTTCCCCCCCCACTCCCCACCTCTCTCTCGACCCCACCTCTCTCCCCCCCCCCCCCACTCCCCACCTCTCACCCCCCCCCCCCCCACTGCCCACCTCTCTCTTCCCCCCCCCCCCCACTCCCCCCCCCCCCCACCTCTCTCTTTCCCCCCCCCCCTCCCAACACCTCTCTCTTTCCCCCCCCACTCCCCCACCTCTCTCTTCCCCCTCCCCCCCACCTCCCCCCCCCCCACCTCCCCTCTCTCCCCACCTCTCTTCCACTCCCCACCTCCCCCCCACTCACCCCCACTCCCCACCTCTCTCTTTCCCCTCCCCCACTCCCCACCTCTTTTCCCCCCCCACTCCCCACATCTCTCTCTTCCCCCCCCCCATCCCCACCTCTCTCTCCCCCCCAAACTCCCCATCCCCAACCTCTCTCTTCCCCCCCCCACTGCCCACCTCTCTCTCCCCCCCCCACTCCCCACCTCTCTTTCCCCCCCCCCCCCACACCCCACCCTCTCTCTCCCCCCCCCCCCCACTCCCCCCCCCACCCCCACCCCCCCCCCCCCCCCCCCCCCACCTCCCTTTTTCCCCCCCCCCCTCCCTCATCCCCCCTCCCCCCCCCCCCCCCCCCCCCACTGCCCCCTCTCCCCCCCCCCCCCCCCCCCCCCACTCCCACCTCTCCCCACCTCTTTTCCCCCCCCCCACCCCCACTCTCCCCCCCGCCCCCCCCCCCCCACCTCTCTCTTTTCCCCACCCCCCACCTCTCTCTCTCACTCTCCCCCCCCCCCCCCCCACTCGCCCATCTCTCTCTCTCTCTCCCCCCCCCCCACTCCCCACCTCTCTCTTTCCCCCCCCCCACTCGACCCCCACCTCTCTTTCCCCCCCCCACTCCCCCCCCCCACTCCCCCCCTCTCCCCACCACTCCCCCCCCCCACTCCCCACCTCTCTCTTCCCCCCCCCCCCCCCCCCACCTCTCTCTCCCCCCCCACCCCCACCTCTCTCTTTCCCCCCCCCCCCCCCACCCTCTCTCTTTCCCCCCTCCCCACCTCTCTCTTTCCCCCCCCCCACTCCCCACCTCTCTCCCCCCCCCCACTCCCCACCTCTCTCTTTCCCCCCCCCCCCACTCCCCACCTCTCATCCCCCCCCACCCCCACCCTCTCTCTTCTTTCCCCCCCATCCCACCTCCCCCACCTCCTCTTGTCCTTCCTTTCCCCCCCCCCACTCCCCCACCCCCACTCCTCCCCCCACCCCCCACCTCCCCACCCACACACTCCCCACCTCCCCCACTCCCCACCCCCACACTCCACCACACTCCACACCTCCCCCACTCCCCACCCCACACTCCACACCTCCCCCACTGCCCCACCCCACACTCCACACTCCACACCCCACCACACTCTCTCACCTCTCTCTTCTCCCCCCCCACTCCCCCTCTCACCTCCTCCTTGTGCAGGCGCCGCGAGCGTGCGCAGTAGCCGGGAGTCGGGAGCTCCGCACGGCGGCCGCGCAGGCTCAGAAAGACCAGAGAAGCGCAACCGTTCAATTCAGAACTCACGCTGTCAAACTCAAAGAGCCAACGAAATGTGCAGGAAGGAGCTGCAGATGCTGGTTTAAACCGAAGATAGACACCAAACGATGGAGTAACTCAGCGGGGTCATGCAGCTTGTGGAGAGAAGGTATTGGGTGGCGTTTCGGGTCGACCCCAAGATTAGCAAATACACCCACCAAAAAAATGTTTTCCCCATCTGCAGTCGATGTAAATTACCCATTCAAATTCTGAACACCTAGGTTAACTACAAACTAGAACTGCATGAAGCCTGGGTTTCACAGCTGTCAGGTTCATCTGAGAAATTCACACTATTACCTGATCAACTCTGATTAAAAATATAACAATGGGGAAATTAAATAATATGGCATATTATATTATTAGGTTACTGGTGTGGGGGCAGGCAATCCTGCAACTCTGGAACCCTGAAAAGGTGACCCACTTTTTGGAGCACTGAGACGGGGTCTCCAGGCCTATTCATAGTCAGAGAGTTCTCATGTGGAAGGACTGCTCCAAGAGTATCATAAGGTCACGTGATAGCAGCAGAATTAGGCCATTCGGCCCATCAAGTCTACTCCGTAATTCAATCATGGCTGATCTATTTCTCCCTCCCAACCCCATTCTCCTGCCTTCTCCCCATAACATAGAAACATAGAAGATTGGTGCAGGAGTAGCTATTCAATGTGATCATGGTTGATCATCCACAATCAGTACCCCGATCATGCCTTCTCCCCATATCCCTTGATTCCGCTAGCTCTAACAGCTCTAACTAATTCTCTTTTGAATGCATCCAGTGAATCGGCCTCCACTGCCTTCCAAGGCAGAGAATTCCACAAAGTCACAACTCTCCGGGTGAAAACGTTTTTCCTCATCTCAGTTCTAAATGGCCTACCCCTTATTCTTAAACAGTGGCCCCTGGTTCTGGACTCCCCCAATAACGGGAACATGTTTCCTGCATCCAGCTTATCCAATCCCTTAATCATTTTATATGCTTCTATAAGATTCCCTCTCATCCTTCTAAATTCCAGTGAATACAAGCCCAGTCATTCCATTCTTTCATCATATGACACTCCCGCTATCCCGGGAATTAACCTTGTGAACCTACGCTGCACTCCCTCAATAGCAAGAATCTCCTTCCTCAAATTAGTACTCCTGACCACCCTCTGACTAAAGAAATTCCTCCTCCATACCTCCTTTCCTAAAAAAACATCCTTTAACTCTGAAGCTATGACCTCTGGTCCTAGACTCTCCCACTAGTGGAAACATCCTCTCCACATCCAATATATCCAAGCCTTTCACTGTTCTGTGCGTTTGAATGTTTGCTGCAATTGCAGGTTAGATTTCATTAACTTGTACTTAAGGATACTCAAGTTCCAGTGGGAAGTAACAATATAAATACACCACTATTTATCAAAGCACTTCTGTGCACAAAAATGGATGACATTACATATCTCCATGTTATATTCCATATGTTTGCACCCCAACCTTGTCTAGATTTCCTTGAAGCCTCTCCACATTCTCCATCTACTCATATTCCATCTAATTTTGTTTCATCACCAAACTTGAAATATGACATTTGGTGCAAATCAATTAACATAGATTATAAACCTTGAGACTGTTAGCCTCAAAGACTGGTTTGTTCCCACTTTTTCCTTTTTGACAGTTGATTGTCCCTCAACAATGGGACCATGAACAGACAGAGAGTAGATGGTTACAGTGTGGGAGTGGCTCGATTGACATCTTGGTTAACACGGACATAGTGGACCAAAGGGTCTGTTCTAAACAAGTTTAGAAACGATCACCAAGAATGGCCCTGCGGTGAGGAACTCCCATTACATGCATAGATTGTCTTTTCACTGTACCTCAGTAAACATGACGATTACCTAAATAAACTAAACAAAATAAACTAAACTACTTTGGAGAATTCGGAGAGGAGATTTAAGAGAAACAAATAAAATGACAAATGTTTAGAGAGAGTGGACAGAGACAGATTGTTCTCTGGTGCAGTGAGTCATTAACTAGAGATCACAGATATAAAACAAAGTGATTTCAGAATGAAGAAACAAAATTTCCCTTCACACATCATATGGCTGACAGGCACTTCCTGTAGGTGTGGTGGGAGGCAGGTTACACTGTGGCTTTCAAGCAGGAAATAGATAATATATAATGGATGCAAATAGTTAAAAGACTACAGAAAAATAGGCTCAGCTGCTGGATCAGAGAGGGATGCTATCTGATCCACTGAGTTACCGGCCGAGTTGTATTTGGCTCTGTGGGATTGGATGGGCCCGGACCTGCTAGAAGTGTACAACGACATGCTTCTGGCTGGTAGCATGTCAGACTCCATGAGGAAGGGCAACATCACCCTAATCTACAAGCAGAAGGGGGAGATGAAGAACATAAAGAATTGGAGACCCATAACACTCTTGAATGTAGACTACAAGATCCTGTCCAAGGCCATCGCCAATCGGGTCAAGTCTGCTCTGGGACAGGTGATCCACCCGGACCAAACCTGTGCTGTACCTGGCAGGAAAATCTCAGACAGCCTAGCGCTGCTGAGAGATACCATCGCCTACGTGCAGGACAGACGGGTGGACGCCTGCCTAGTCAGCTTGGACCAGAAGGCCTTCGACAGGATTTCGCACACGTACATGAGGGACGTGCTCTCCAAAATGGGGTTTGGGGAGGGAATCAGAAATTGGATCAAACTGCTCTACACCAACATCCGTAGTGCAGTCCAAATCAATGGGTGGGAATCAGACACTTTCCCTGTAAGGTCTGGAGTCAGGCAGGGTTGCCCTCTCTCTCCTGTCTTGTTTATCTGCTGTATTGAACCTTTTGCTGAATCCATCAGGAAGGATGCGAGCATAAGAGGAGTGACATTGCCAGGCAGTGGGGGCATTCAAGTAAAGACCTCCCTGTACATGGACGATGTCGCTGTCTTCTGCTCAGACCCAGGGTCGGTTCGCAGACTGATTAGTATCTGCGACCAGTTTGAGTCGGCCACGGGAGCCAGGGTGAACCGCAGGAAGAGCGAGGCCATGCTCTTTGGCAACTGGCCCGACAGATCTTCCGTCCCCTTCACCATCAAGCCTGACTTCTTGAAGGTGCTGGGGATCTGGTTCGGGGGGGCTGAGACATGTAACAAAAATTGGCTGGAGCGGATAGCCAGGGTGGGGAGGAAGCTGGAGCTGTGGAGGCAACGCTCCCTCTCCATAACTGGAAAGAATTTGGTCATCAGGTGTGAGGTGCTCTCGGGCTGCTGTACTTGGCACAAGTGTGGCCTGTCCCTCCCTCATACGCCACAG
Organism: Okamejei kenojei; assembly: GCA_035221665.1. Classification (NCBI taxonomy): domain Eukaryota; kingdom Metazoa; phylum Chordata; class Chondrichthyes; order Rajiformes; family Rajidae; genus Okamejei; species Okamejei kenojei. The sequence continues at coordinate 11,740,265 of CM069159.1, forward strand.
GGATCACCCGGGCCATCTTCCACTTCATCTGGGGGTCGAGGATGGACCGGGTGCGACGGGCCACAATGTACAAGTCAGCAGACAACGGGCGTAAAAGCGTGCCCAACGTCGCCCTCATTCTGATGGCCACCTTCGTGTGTGGCTGCATCAGCGGAGTGTAGAGCCAAGGCACTTGGGCACCAAGTGTCACTACCTGCTGAGGTTCTACCTGTCCCCGGTGTTGAGAAGGATGGGCCTGGCGCAGGTGCCACGCAATTTGCCAGTCAGTTGGACGTTGCCGCCCCATCTGTCGTCGGTGGAAGGGTTCTTCCGGACCAACACCTTTGACCACATGTCCATCGGGCAGTGGTCAGCACAGAATGTCTTGCAGGCACTGCAGGGAAAGGACTCTATGGACCCGGTGGCGTGGTTCCCTGAGCAGACTGCCCAGCTTGTCTGGCAAAATGCCTCATCGGCAGAACTCACCAACAAGCACCAAGACCTGGCTTGGCTGGCGGTGAGGGGAGCCCTCCCAGTCAGATCCTTCCTGCATTGTCGGAACCTCACTGCCAGCGCATGCTGCCCTCGGGACGGCTGCTATGGCGAGGAGACGGTTGCCCACCTCTTTACAGAGTGTGGGTTTGCTAAAAGAGTCTGGAGAAAAATGCAAGGGTCCCTGGTACGCTTTATCCCGAACAGCTCCGTCACAGAGGACTCTGTGATTTACGGACTGTTCCCAGGGACACATTCAGAGGCTGACATCGAGTGCTGCTGGAGGGTCATCAACTCGGTAAAAGACGCCCTTTGGTCTGCCCGAGCATTGTTCACCACCCAGCAGAGCGAGATGTCCGTCAGGGAATGTTGCCGACTGGCCCGCTGCGGACTGCAGTACGTGCTGAGGGACGCACTGAAGCTCGGTGCAGCCAACGCCAAGGCTCGGTGGGGGAGGGCCACAGTCTAACGCCCTTCCGCTGCTGGACATGGGGGGTACGGTATGGTGGAGACGCCCCTCAATATAAGGGAAGGTATCCCACGCCACTGTGGCACGAGTGGGGGACTGATTTGTGGAAATTTCGGGGAAAGAAATGTCTAAACTGTATTGATCTATTGTACAGCCTCCGAAAATGTCAGATGGATTTTCCGCAAGGTTAATGTATTGTATATATTTATCATTCGAATAAAGTATATTTTGAAATTTAAAAAAAAGATATCACCTCGCGTACCCCCCCCCCCCCCTTAACGTGCAGGTGTAACGTTACCTGCGGGCCGCTGGTGGCCTGGCCTGGCCCAGCCTGGCCCTTGTTGACGACCGTCCCCACACACAGCGCCCAGTCCCTGCACCAACTGGAAGCAGCGGCGCCCCCACCTGCTCACTCGCGGCCAATCAGCGGAGAGCCCGCCTTACTCGTCACCGATTGTCTGCAAGCTGATAGGTGCAGGGGCCTATCCGTCACACGGCACGTCCCGCCCTCTCCTTCCAGATAGGCGGCTGGAGCCGTCGGTCATCACGGCAGTCCCGCCTTCTGGATTCTGATAGGCGTCAGTCATTAAGGAAATCCCGCCTTCTCTGTCCCGAAAGGCGGATGTAGCCGTCAGTCATCACGGCAGTCCCGCCTTCTGCATCCTGATAGGTGGATGGAGCCGTCAGTCATCACGGCAGTCCCGCCTTCTGCATCCTGATAGGTGGATGTAGCCGTCAGTCATTACGGCAGTCCCGCCGTCTGTATCTTGATAGGCGGCTGGGGCTGTCAGTAACCCCGGACGCCCCGCCCATCGGCCGGCGACAGGCAGTTGGTTGGGGCCGGCACAATGGCGGCGGCGATGGCGGCGACGCGGGGCTGAGGTGAAGGGAAGGGAAGGACTCGGCCCCCGCGACCCGTCTCCACTGTCGGCGGCCATGGAGTTGGAGGCCGAGGGCGCCGCGTGTGCGGGATGTGCGCTGGCCTGGAGCCTGACGGCCGTGCTGGTTGGCGCCGCGCTGCTGCTGCCTTGGAGACTGGGTCTGGTGCACCGGCTCCGGTACCGGGTGAGTGGAGCCGGCAGGGCGGGCCCGGCGGGGACCCTGCCCCCGAGGCCCGGCCCCTGCCTCAGGGTGACGGGCCGGGACGGACACAACGCGCTGGAGCTACTCTGTGGGACAGGCAGCGATATAACAATAAATCATCCTGCATCTCCTTAACAGCGTCTACTTTGATCTGTCCTTTTCACACCTATCCCATCCACCTAAATCTCCCTCTCCCCTGACTTTCAGTCTCGATCCGAAACGTCACCCGTTCCTTCTCTCCAGATATGTTGCTTGACCGGCTGAGTTACTTCAGCATTCTGTGCCTATCCATTCTACAGACTGATGGAGTAGAGGGGAAGAAAGCTAGAAAGGAGATGAAAAGGGTAGGACAGAGCCTAACAAGTGGACACGAAATGCTGGAGTAACTCAGCGGGCCAGGCAACATGTTCAGAGGTGTCTTGACTTGAAATGTCATCCATTCCATCTCTCCAGAGATGCTGCCTGTCCTGCTGAGTTACTCCAGCATGTTGTATCTATCTTAGGTGTAAACCAGCATCTGCAGTTCCTTCCTACATCAGTGACAAGTGGATACGGGTGAGGGTGATTTGAACATGGTGGAAGAATCACAAAGGGGTGGCAGTGAGGGTCTGGTTGCTGCCCTGCTCTAGGACAGGGTGAAGTGGGTTGTGCTGCCCCCGAGTCCTGCCCCTGCCTTGTGGAGGTTTGCAGGCTCCTGTCCAAGGATGAGTGGGTAGACTGGGTCCTGCTCCCTTGAGCCAGGAATCAGAGAGGCCACATTGGCCATAAAGTGCTAGAAGAAACTGGTGCATTCCTGAAATACCCTGGTGGTCAGGGATGGGTATATTGAAGACACAAGGAACTGCAGTGGCTGGAATCTTGAACAAAACACATTGTGCTGGAAGAACTTACCAGTTCTGGCAACATATGTGGAGGGGAAGGACAGGCAGCATCTTGTGTCCAGGACCCTTCAGTCTGAAAAAGGTTTCCGACCTAAAACATCACCTGTCCGTTCCCTTAACACATGCTGCCTGAGCTGAGTTCCTCTGACTTTTTATGTTATGGATATACTGAATCCTGTTCTGTCATTCATCAGGGAGATGGGGGATCTGACTGGTTTTGTATTCATCAGGTTGGTGAACAAGGACATGGCAGTCCTGTGCATTTATGCATTCTGTTGTAAATGGAAAGTTAGTTAACAGTATGTTGAGAACTGAGGCTCTATTTGGAGTCTTCTTCCCAACAACAATCAGGCTATCGACCACGACAAACACCACCTAAACATCGAACTGTCTTAGTTGCACTAGGAACTTCATGCCTTTGGTTTGCTTTGCACTAATGTTGTTTCTTTTATTTATTGAACTTTTTAACTTTTGTTTATTATGTTATCTATTGAATACCTGTTGTGCTAGTGCAAGTAAGAAATTCTATGTTCTGTTTCGGTACATATGCCAATTAATCACTCTTGGCTCAAGGGACTGCAGATGTTGGAATTTGAAGAAGGGTCCCTTGCCCATTCCTTCCCCAGGATCTGCTGAGTTCTCCCAGCGTTTTGTTTTGCTTGAGGCTTTGCTTTGTTTATTTAACATTTTCCTTTTGACTTTTTCTTGGATAGGTGGAAAGTTCAAGCCCCAGACATGGTGGTGAGAGAGTTGCAGAGGTTTTGAAGGCTCACGGTGTGAAATACCTCTTTACTCTTGTTGGCGGACATATATCACCTATTCTCGTGGCTTGTGAAAAGATTGGGATTCGTGTGGTCGACACCCGACATGAGGCCACTGCTGTATTTGCTGCTGATTCTGTGGCCAGACTGTCAGGTAGTTCATCAAGATAAATGTGACTTGACTAACCTTAGCTTGCCCTTACAACCTTTTCATTAACGTCCTTTCCAAAGTCAAGATTGGTTGTACAAAAAGATAAAATTGTAAATGTGCATTTGATCTTTATCGTAAACCACACCGCATTTTCCTTTTACAACCATTTCACTGTACAAAGGGACATGTTCCCTCAAGAATGCAACATTAGCTGATGTAAAAGATTTTCTTTTGATCTACCCTATATCCTCACGGTAGACTTAGACAAACTGATTAGGCACTTTTAATTGTGCTGCTGCAAGTAAGAATTTAATTGTTCTTCTTTGGACATATGACAATAAAACTCTATGACTCTATTTACATGGGTTTGTGGAAGTTTGGAAGTTTGCAGTTTTGCCCCTTCTGCAAGAAAAGATATGCTAGCATTGCAATTCCAGGGATGAGACATGCTATTGCAGGCAGCTAAAATAGTTGGATCCGTATTCTTTAGCGTTTTGAAAAATGTGCGATGATTTTACTTAGCATAAGATCCCACGTGGGAGTGTTTCGAACGACGGGACATAATTACAAGATAAGAGGATTGTTATTTAGCACTGAGGTGTATAGGTTTTTTTTCTTGCTAAAGTTGGTTAATCTCTGAAATTCTCTCTCCTGGAGGGAGTGGAAATTAGATAACTGAAAGAGGAGAGAGACCAATTTTCGAAAGATCAGGGGAAAAAAAGGCTATTGGAAGTGAAATGTAAATTAAATTGGTGGTTAGCAGATGATATGAAGACGCAAATGGATGTGTGGTCAAAAATAAGTTTAAGCAGTCTGATTCAGTTACGGACAATTGCTAGGAAGTTTGATGGAGTCTGTGTTGAGGAACAATGTTTGTGAATGAGATCGAACACATCAGCTTTGATCTGTCCAATTCATTTGTGAGGAGGAAATTTCTGCCAACATGGCATCAGGCAAACAGAGATAATGGAACTAATGGAGGGCTCATGTGAATTGATGGTAAAATGAGGCTGAGTGTTGTCGGGGCACGTGCAAACTATCAGGGTTTTCAGTCAATGGAATTGAAGAATAACATATTGTTGGGAGATAGGGAGATATACTGGTGACAGCAGAGTGTGAAGGAACAAAAGTTATTGCCAACCGACCGGATTATGGGTAGAGAGAGAAGGCCGGTGTGATAAACTGTGTCAAAGACTACAGGCAGGTCAAGAAAGGCATGAGGGATAGATTATCTTTTCCCCAATCACACAGGATGTTATTAGTGTAGGATGCAACTTTTCAAACGTTCACAGTTCAAAGTATTACAGAATAGTGTGGTTTCTTGGTTCACAGACAAATGAGTGACAATAACTATCACATTATAATCATACTAAACAGATGACTGGTAGCGGATGTGATGATTCTCTTATGAAAAGATTGGTCCGTCAAAAATTAACATCAAAGCGTCTCGCTGTCATCTGAAGCCAAGAGTGATCTTCTTTCTGATCTTCATCATTCCCAGCTGGTCAAAGTGTTACACAGAGTGTGGTGTGCAGCATCCACCTTGGAGATCTCTCTCACCTGTTGCCTGTCTTTCATGACTGTAAATATTGTGTTGCATTGACAGATGATCCCTTTTGATAACTATACTAAGCGAACCAATCACTCTTAAATCCCAATGAACCCCTCTGATCAGGTCATGTAGTTGTGATGCTTCCTAACCTCTGATGTTATTTGATTCATCCATGTTCGATCATTTTTACTAGTCCTGTCTTTCCCTCAACCCCATTCTCCTGCCTTCTCCTCATAACCCCTGACACCCGTACTATTCAAGAATCTATCTCTGCTGTAAAAATATCCATTGACGTTCTCCACAGCCTTCTGGGGCAATGGATTCCACAGATTCACCCATGAAGGATGAAGTAAGGAATCAAACATGAAGCCTCGACTCTGTTTATCTTTCCATAGACACTGCTGGCCTGGTGCGTGTTCCCAGCATTTTCTGCTTTCGTTTGGTGCCACTAACTGATGGTTTACTGACCTATTGCCTCATTTAATGTATTCAGTTTAATAGTTTGGGTGTTCTGCATCATGTGATATGGCCCTTAATAAAGAGGAAGTGCAGCCAAACACTAATACACAGCGTACTGTTTTACAGTCTTAAACTTGTTTTATAAGGACATAATTTCTGCTTAATATTGCAGAAAGTCCTTTAGTTTACAGTATTGTTGCCCACATGACATATTCTCCACCTGCTTTTCAAATATAATTGCATTTCTTATAACCTGAAACTATTCCTCAGTGAATAAATACATTAATTGATCATCCAACTCATTCAAGATATAAAAGAGAAACGGGTAATGAATGTGAGGTAAAGATTCTTTGTAAGCCCCAACCTCTGTTAATTTTCCAGTTTCACAATCAGATTCGTATGGCTGTATGGCGACCAATTGGTACATGTGACAAATAAATGTATCTTGTATCTTGAAGACCTGTAGAATTTGTTCACAGCAGTGTAATTGACAGTAACTGCTGTATACCTTTTAACAAAGATCACTAGCTCTGTAAATCTTCTGTACCTCTTCTGCTCTATATTTGTCCTTTGTTTTACCCTTAATAAACTGGGGCAGTTCAGCTGTTTGCATTTTATACAACAGAGCTGGCAATCCTGTCTGACTGAAAAATAATTGGGTAGCATGCTAATCACTCCCTTGGCAGTAACTGTGAAAAGAACTAACACAAGTGCCCACATTCACGGGTGATGAAGTTCATATCGATGCTTCTGGGAGTTTGCTGCTACTTGCGCTGTTGCAGAAAGCTAACAATTGAATATAACCTTTGAAAACACACTCACATGACAATAAACTCTCTTGACTTGACTTGACTCGACTTTCTCGCTCTCTTGCAGGTTGCATTGGTGTTGCCGCTGTAACCGCAGGTCCTGGGCTAACAAACACCGTGACTGCAATTAAAAACGCCCAGATGGCAGAAACACCAGTGCTGCTGATTGGGGGTGCAGCTGCAACCCTCCTACAGGTGAACAGGAATTTTAAGTGTCTACCTGTGACAAGCAGTGCACAGGTAGACAACATCAGGTGGATGTTACCATTTCAAGAATTCAGATTTGGATTCAATTGTCATTGCACTTTTCAATACAACAAAATGGTTTAGCCTGCAGTCATACATAGAATAAATAACAAAACACACACTCAACACAGTTTCACATCCACCACAGTGAGTCCACCAGGCACCTCCTCACTGTGATGGAAGGCAAAAGTCCCAAAGTCCATGTATCTTCCCGCCTTGCTCTCCCTCTGCGCTGAGGTGATCCAGGCCTCCGATGTTGTGACCCAGCCGGCTGATGGTAAGTCCAGCGGCCGCATCCGAGCTCCGCGAACGGGCCGGTGCAAACACCGCGGCCCGGTGCGGTCGAAGCTGCCGCCCTCCAGTCCAGCAGATGCAGCTGTTGTTGCGGGAGCTCCGGAAAAACAGGTCACCAACCTGTGACCTGCGAGCTCCCGACGATGCCGTCCACTGGCCCACGGCCGAGACCACTGGGCCCGCGGCCGAGCCTCCGAGTCTCCGAAGTCCGGTCGGAAGTCGCAACGCCGCCAACACAGCCCCGAAGTCGGCCAGCCTCATGTTGGTAAGTCCTGGCTCTGCCTCCGGAGCCTCGAGGTCGGTCCCTGTTGGAGGCCATCAGCTCCGCGATAGGCCTCAGCGCAGACGGAGACGGGGGATACAGCAAGAAAGGTCGCATCGCCCGAAGGAAGAGTCAAAAAGCAAGTTTCACCCACCTCCCCAAACATACACAACTAAAATAAACAGAAATAAGCTGTAACAGCGGGACAAAATAAAACAAAAAAAGAAAAGACAAACGGACTGTAGGCGAGCCGCAGCTGCAAGGCAGCGCCGCCACTTCCGGAATGGGGCTTTAAAGGGAACCGTCACAAATAGATGGCAATTATTTCAACAATTATTGAATGAGTCACTGTCTGTGACACTTTTCATTTGGTTTGCCTTATTTATAAGCTGTTTATAGTCAGTTTTTTGAATACGAACAATTTTGTAAGAATACTTTATAGGAAATTCCTTCGAAAGGGTGTCAATGTTTATTAGGCAACATTTGATTGTTTTATAATACTTCACTAGACCAAGTGTAGACCCGTTGGGTCTGCTCCCTCAAATCCCAAGATTCCACCACTCACCCGTTCCCCCAACGCAAGCCATTCCCCCAACGCAATATTCCATCACTCGCCCATAGCCCACAACTGCGCAGGCACGGCTCATTTTGCCTCATCCCCCAGCACTCCCTCCTCCTCCTCTTCACCCTCCCTCTTCAATCCCTTGAGAGGGAGGGGTGGTAGAGAGTGGGGGGGGGGGGGGTTGGAGGGGATAGGGAGGTGGGGTAGAGAGGGAAGGTAGAGGGAGAGGGGCGAGGGAAGATAGAGAGGGAGGGGGTAGAGGGGTATGAGGGAGGGTAGAGATGGCGAGGGAGGGTAGAGAGTGTGGGAGTGAGGGTAGAGAGGGAGGGGGCGAGAGAGGGAGTGTACATGTGGTAACTACCCTTCCAACCCCCTCCTCTCCCTCAATCCCCCCCCACTCCCTCCTCACCTCCCCAGGATCTTCCCCTCTCCATCCCACCCCATCTCCCTCCACTCCTCCCCATCGCCCTCCTCCACCCCCCCCCCCTCCCTCCCATCTCCCTCTACCACCCCATCTCCCCCCCCTCCTCCTCCTCCCCTCCCTCCAATTCCCTGCCCAGGTCGTAGAGCATCGCCAGGGCCCGGAACTCGGCCTGGTTCTCATATTTGGCCCGGCCTTGCGGCTCAGACGCCGCCTGGGTTCCAGTCCTGGCCCTGACTTCATCTCCGGGCTCGTCCCTGACCCCAGACTGAGGCTCCTCCAGCGGCGGCTTCTTTCTCGGCCCCCGGTCACAGCCCCATCCCAAGCCCCGGGCGCGGCCCTCACTCCAGCTCCAGCACCAGACTCGGCTCCAGCCCAGGCCCACTACCCGGGCTCGGCCCGCGGCACCACCCTCCCCGGTTTACAGGTTTCAATTTAACCTGTAAACTGCACGTTTACTAGATATTGGGCAATTGCCTGTGACCTTTGCTGTTGTGTATCAGGAAAGTATTTGGTAAGGTCTGCGTGATTGTTTGTTTTTAACTGCAGTGTTTCACAACGTTTTAACTTACAAAATCTGATTCTGCAACTTAATATATATAGTATAACAGGTGATTAAAGAAAGATTTAAAGAAATTATGAAAGGAAAGAAGTCAAGATGTTTACTAAGGGATTTTTAGAATTTTGGATCCAGGTAGCAAAAGGCATGGCAATCAAAATTAGGAGTTTGGAAGGATGATGGAGGGTCTTATTGAAACCTGTCAAATAACGAAAGACCTAGATAGAGTGGATGTGGGGAGGATGCTTCCAATCGTGGGTGTGTCTAGAATCAGAGTGCGCAGCTTCAGAGTAAAAGGATGTACCTTTGGAATTGAGATGAGGAGAAATGTCTTTAGCCAGAATGTGTGAAATTCTGTGGAATTCATTGGAGGCCAAGTCATTGGGTATTTTTACAGTGGAGATTGATACATTCTTGATTAGTGATGGTGTCAAAGGTTTCAGGGAAAAGACAGGAGAATGGGGTTGAATGGGGGGGGGGGGGGGGAAGAGATCGTCCATCATCAAATGGCGGAGCCGACTCGATGGGCAGATTCTGCTCCTATATCTTACGAACATCAATAAAAGTAACTGCGTGTGAGCACAGACGTGGAGAGGTGTAGAGATGCTGGAGGGTTAGTGAAGATTACAGAGGTAAAGAGTGGTGACTTTGTTGGAATACATTTTTAAATTGACACCCTTGGAAACCAAAGATCCTATATCGGAGCAAGATAGACCACTCCTGCTAAATGCAATGGGTAGACGAGTAATACACAACGGAGCGGAACGTGGGCCTTTTTTTCATCCATTTCAGTAACCCGACCCGACAATAGACAATAGGTGCAGGAGTAGGCCATTTGGCCCTTTGAGGCAGCACCGCCATTCAATGTGATCATGGCTGATCATCCCCAATCAGTTAAGTACCCCGTTCCTGCCCCTCTCCGCTATTTTTAAGAGCCCTATCTAGCTCTCTCTTGAAAGCGTCAAGAGAACCTGCCTTCACCGCCCTCTGAGGCAGAGAATTCCACAGACTCACCACTCTCTGTGAGAAAAAAGTGTTTCCTTGTCTCCGTTATTCTTAAACTTACCCCTTATTCTTAAACTGTGGCCCCTGGTTCTGGACTCCCCCAACATCGGGAACATGTTACCTGCCTCCAGCGCGTCCAAACCCTTAACAATCTTATGTTTTGATGTATCCTCTCATCCTTCTAAACTCCAGCGTGTACAAGCCCAGCTGCTCCATTCTCTCAGCATATGACAGTCCCGCATTCCCGAGAATTAACCTTGTAAACCTACGCTGCACTCCCTCAATAGCAAAAATGTCCTTCCTCAAATTAGGAATAATAAATTTTAATTCTGAAAATGAGGAGAAGAGTTTTACCAAAGAACTTTTATTTTTACGAGGATGTTTCCGTAACTGGCTTCCGTCTCTGCACTAGTATCTTTGCTCCGCTATGGGATTTTTGGTGCAGAGACGGAAGCCGGTTACGGAAATGGGGCCGAAAATGACCCATGAATCTGCCCATGACCGTACTACGTCTTTTTCGTCGAATGGGCTATCTTGCTTGTTATAGGATCTTTGTTGGAAACTATTTGATTCGGGCATCATGGAGGTAATGTGTGAAGGGAACTTTGTGAGTTGCCAGTATGGATTTGAGAATTGAGGGTGTATTACAAAAAGAGTGGAAAGTGGTCCACATGCTTGCATTTACCTTCATCTCACATTTTGCATTCACAAAGGTCTTCCAGCATAGAGGAAAGTTAAATATTGTTGCTTCAATGTTGAGCTGAGAGAATTTGTGATTTTGTGACATTCTAGTGCTCTTGATGTAAATAAATGATTATCAGATTTCAATGTCTAAGGTGGGGCTACATTAGTACTAGATACTTAAATGGTTTATTCCAAAAGAACAAGCTGTTTTCATGTATAACCTTTAACAAAATAACATTTCATCAAAAAGTGAAAAGTAATCAAAGTTTGAGATGAGCTTTCGGAAAAATGTTTTAGAACAGGAAGAAGGAGTAAGAGGTTGTAGGGAGCTTGGGGAAGAAATTCTAAAGCCTGATGCCTAGGCAACTGAAAATTGTAAGTGGAAGTTAGTGCGGTATAGAAAATATGGTTAATGCAGAGAAATTATAGATGGGAGGGATAAAGTTGTATAAATACAATGAGAAATTTCAGGTTATGAGGCACTTGGCGCTAATCTTGCTCTGTTCTAATGGCAAAGGTACGTGAGGGTCACCTCTTGGTTTTTGATGAGTGGTGAGATGAGAGGTTTCCATGGGATCATTGGATAACTGTCTGGAAGTCCAAAAGTCATAGTGGATATAGTGTGGAAACGGGCCCTTCGGCCCAACTTGTCCACACCGGCCTACATGTCCCAGCTACACTAGTCCCACCTGCCTGCGCTTGGTCCATATCCCTCCAAACCTGTCTGATCCATGTACCTGTCTAACTGTTTCTTAAACGTAGGGATAGTCCTAGCCTCAACTACCTCATCTAGCAGCTTGTTCCACACACCCACCACTCTTTGTGTGAAAAATTTACCCCTCTGATTCCTATTAAATCTTTTCCCCTTCACCTTGAACACAGATCCTCTGGTCCTCAATTCCCCTACTCTGGGCAAGAGACTCTGTGCATCTACCCGATCTATTCCTCTCACGATTTTGTACACCTCTATAAGATCACCCCTCATCCTCCTGCATTCCAAGAAATAGACGCAGCCTTCTCAACCTCTCCATATAGCTCACACCCTCTAGTCCTGGCAACAACCTTGTAAATCTATGAACCCTTTCAAGCTTGACAATATCTTTCCTATACCATGTGCCCAGAACTGAACACAGTACTCTAAATGCAGCCTCACCAACGTTTTATATGTTATAAGTCTTGAATGAAGATTTTACCTGAAGTAGAATGGAAGTGCTTGACATTATGGTTGACTTTTATGAAGCAGAATAGATGGGATTGGAAGCATAGGGTTGGGATTGAAAAGGACGATGTGGCTGCAAACCATTCTAGTTAGCTCTGAGACTGGCAGGGTAGGGGACGAAATTATTGCGCATCTTTTCTGGTATTGACAACAGCAGGTCACTTCAGTCTCCCCAATTAAATAGTTGGAATAGAGGAATCTATAGTTTATTTAGTTCTGACCATCACTCTGAGAATGCACGGGCACTAGATGGATGGGCAAGTAGTGGACAAGTTTTACCATCTGTGTAACTGTGAAAGTTAACTCCATGAAATAAAGAAGTATGGTACAAGGTATTTACAGATGGAAGCCCGCAATAAGAAAAACCATTGTTCAAGTTCTGTTGACAGTTAATCTAATGTGAACAGAATGTCTCCACCAAATTGCATGGTGATAAAGCGTGTGATCAACTTGTGTCAAGCTGTTGACCCGTTAGAATAATGTTTCATGGTCACAATTCGCACATCTCAGTCCAGAACTTGCATTCAGACTTATTTGCTGTCTCTGTTTGCTTTCTAGGGCCGAGGTGCATTGCAGGACATTGACCAGCTGTCACTTTTCAAAACGCTCTGTAAATCCTGTGGCACAGTTCGGACCGTCCGGGACATCGTTCCAGTGCTCCGGAAGGCTATTGCGGTGGCACAGTCGGGAACTCCAGGTACGAAACCAGGCATATCCACTGACGATGGGGAACTCTTTTATAATCACAGGTGCCAAAGCAGGGAAAATAAATTTCAATAATGCGTTTAGCATGTCTTCTGTGAGATGAGGGAGAAAGAGAAACGGTTGATGTTTGTGGATAGATCCTATCCTTCAGAAGATTTTTTTTTTTAACTTTCAGGGCAGAATAATTTATCTTTATTTCTCACATCAACTGATCCAGGACATGAGAGGCAGGGTTAAATCTCATCAACCCAGAGTAGAAATATCGTAGAGAATTTATTTTCCAGTGATTTCAGTTGTCATTAGAAAGCATTGAGTGACGTTTTTTTGGAAGGGCACATTGCATTTCTGTCAGGAATGCTCCAATATTCAGATACATTTTATATCCTCAAGCTTTTAAGATCAGCATTGTTGGATGAGGTGCAGGTTAAAGCTTCCTTGCAACAATTAATCCGAGAGTCTGAAGAAGGGTCTCGACCTGATGCGTCACCCATTCCTTCTCTCCAGAGATGCTGCCTGTCCTGCTGAGTTACTCCAGCTTTTTGTGTCTATATTCTTTTTAAACCAGCATCTGCAGTTCCTTCTTACACAATCCAAAAGCAGGTATGGGGAATGGCCAGAGTTATAGCAAGTTAAAGCTTTCTCTGCTTTTAATCTAGAATATGTCTTGGCCCTGGAAGGGTGCAGCCTGCTCATTCTGGGGGAGGCAAACATTTGGGTATGCAACTATTGGACATTTTTTTAGCAACTTAACAGTTAATATGACTTGGAGATAAAAGGAACTGCAGATACAGAACCAAAAAAACTGACATTGCTGGAGTAACTCCAGCACGGTGGCGCTGCGGTAGAGTTGCTGCCTTACAGCGCCAGAGAGGCGGGCTCATTCCTGACCTTCAGTGCTGTCTCTATGAAGTTTGTATGTTCTCCACATGGGTTTCCTCCGAGTGCTCCGGTTTCCTCTCACATTCCATAGATGTGCAAATTTGTAGGTTAATTGGCTTCTGTAAATTGATCCTAGTGTGTAAGACAGAACGTGTGCGGGTGATTGCTGGCATGGACTTGGTGGGCCGAAGGGCCTGCTTCCATGCTGTATCTCTAAACTCAGTGGGCCAGGCAGCATCCTGGAGAACATAAATAGGTGACATTTCAGGTCAGGACCCTTCTTCACAAAGTCTTCAAAGGTGTTGGGGAGAATCTGACAATATTCTAGCTTATTGAAGGACTGTTCAGAAGCCTAATAACTAGAGAAGCAGTTCCTGAGTGACAGTGCATGTTTCCAAGCTTCTATATCTTCTGCCCAAAAGGGGGGGGAAGAAGAAGGAAGGACTGGATTGAGATTACTTTGATTATGTTGGCTGCTTATCAGAGGCAGCATGAAGTGTAGTGGCATTTCGGAGAAGCTCAATGTATAATGGAGAAATGCTTGCAGCTGTAAAGGCGCTGTAAAGCATGCTCTGTGTTCCCATATTGTCAAATATCAACTATTTTTGTACCTACTGTCATAAGCCAAAATGCTTGGAAGTTTAAAAAAAAAAATTGCGCTGATTTGGTATCTGCTTAGGACCTGTGTTCGTTGAGTTTCCAATTGATGTCCTCTACCCATATCACGTGGTTCAGAGAGAAATCATACCAAAGAGGGCACCCAAAGGACTTATGGAAAAATCCGTAAGCTGGTAAGTTTATTGAATACAGCTAATATTGACTATTTATTAGTTGTGCAGAGAATAAACCAATGTAACTGATATAAGGTTGTTCATTGCAAGTGAATCTTTTAAATGACTGCTGACCAATTGAGCTGAATTGTTCACTAAGTTATCTTTTCATTAAGCTCTATATATATCAGACACTGATGGGCAATTTTTTTCACAACATTATTTGTCAGCCTTTGTGCAAACTAACGGGGTAGGAAGATGGGATACATAGATCTGTCAGGAGGAACTGGTGTTGTTTATTTTTCCCCCCATTTTATTTTTATTTTTTTCTCCATTATCCATTATCTCCATTGGCAATAACTGAACATGGCCACAAGTATTGCTTTCCGATTTTCTTTCCCTTAGTGCTGCAGGACAGTTCCATGGGCACCTTTCAGCACCTCACTCGTGGCCATTTTCCCAATCTGAGCCCAGAAAGTGAGTGTGAATGGCCAATTCAAACGTGGAGGCATCACAGCAGAGCTGGCCCAGTCTTCACCCAGAAACCGCACACTTTCCAGTAGAGGTAAGCTGGCTAGGGATTGGGAACTGGAACACTGGCTGTTTTTCTTTTCCCCTTTCCTACCTAGACAGGGGTGCAGAGGCTAAGAATACCCCCATGTGCTAACCACTCTTATTTGTTAAATAAATAACCTTGGAAAGAAAGTGTGTCCATTTTTCTCAGTTCTATTTGGGTATGCGGAGGTTTTGCTGCAGTGAAAGAAATTAGTGGTGGACTCAAGTCAGAACTCATCACACTGTTCCCACCCCCCAAAATATCAGCATTTTTGCTTAAAACTAGTTTTATTGAATGTTTGTAGCGCGTTTTTGAACCGAGTAATTTTTATTAGCCATTCTGTGTTACTGTCAACATCTCTTTTGCATGTTGTGTCACACAATACTAGACATGGAATAATCGAGCCACAGTAAACTGATTATTGATAGTGTTGAGAGTAGATACAATTACAGTAAATCCTCTAACCTCTTTGTAAAGGATATTGGTTATAGCTGAAAGAGCGTCCAGACAGTAATCAGATACAACTGTCTCTTTAAGAACAGGGTGCTAGTTACACTACAGAGTCCATTTAATCCACCAAATGCTGGGATATCTCAGAGGGTCAGGCAGCATCTCTGGGGGGAAAAAGATTGCTGACGTTTTGGGTCGGGACCCTTCTGCAGACCCAAGAAGACTCTTCGGGACACCCATCCTTTTTCTCCAGAGATGCTGTCTGACCAGCTGAGTTCCTCCAGCACTTTGTATCTATCACAGGAAACGGCAGGATACTTGCCTTAACATCTGTTGTTGGGGAAATGCTAAAACTATTAAAGTTTGTACCACATAAAAAAAAAAAAAAAATCAAGGTTACCAGACAAAACCCAAGTGATTTAATGCAAAGGAAATAGCGTTTGAACAATTTATTAGAGAGCTTTGATAAAATGCCAGCTCCTATGGATAATTGAGCTGTTTGGGCTGCACTGGAGACTTTGGGCTTTTTATTTTTGCACTATATTGGATTTTACATTTATTGAACATTGTTGTGTTATGTATTGAGTGCCATGTTTATAAACCAGTTGTGCTGCTGTTGCGCATAAGAATGTATTTGTTCTGTTTTGGCACATACGACAATAAAACACTCGACCCTCTTTGGAGAAGAAAATAGGTATTCCATATTTGGGTTTCCAAAGGTAGTTGAAAAGGTGCCTCATCAAAGATTATTGCAGAGAGTAAAAGCTTGTGGTGCAGGAGGCAGTGTATTGACTTAGATAGAAGATTAGCTGGATAACAAGAAACACAGAGGAGGCAGGAACGGCTCTTTTTCTCTTTGGCAAGGTGTAACAGGTAGTGTGCCCATTGTAGGCAGTGCTGGGGCCTTAACCATTTACAGTTGATATAAATGGATGAAGTAGTAGAAGATGTTGCCAGGTTTGCTGATGAATCAAAGATGGATAGAGAATTAATTTGTGAAGAGGTGAGGAAGCCACAAAAGGATACAGATGGGTTATGTGCGTTCTGGCAAATGGAGTTTGATGGACAAAACACGTGAAATTGTCTATTAGTTTACTTTGGAGATACAGTGCAGAAACAGACCCTTTGGCCCGCTGTGTCCGTGCCGACCAGCGATTTTCCCCCGTACACATACTATCCTACACACACTAAGGACAATTTGCAATTATGCCAAGCCAATTAGCTTACAAACCTGTATGTCTTTGGATAATGTATGTAGGTATTAAGCAAGAAAAATAAAGAAGCCCATTGTCCGAATGTGAGAAACTGCAATCTTCTGAAAGTGGTCTTGTACGTGATTTGCAAAAGTCTAGATTTGCAGGTAGAACGTGTAATTGGGGAAACTATCAATGTATTTTGAAGAAATACATTCAGTATTTCAGTAAGAAACTCAGTTTGAAGAAGGGCCTCGACCCGAAACGTCACCTATTCCTTTGCTCCACAGATGCTGCCTCACCCGCTGTTTCTCCAGCATTTTTGTCAACCATGTCTTTTGTTCGATTAACGCAAAATGCTGGAAAAGGGTCTCGACTCAATGTCACACATTCCTTCTCTACAGGGATGTCGCCTGCCGGCTGAGATTCTCCAGCATTTTGTGTTTATCTGTGGTGTAAACCAGCATCTGCAGTTCCTTCCCACACAATGTATTTTGCTAGGGACATTGATATGAAAGAAAAGACGTTGTGCTTCAATTATATAGAGCACAGGTGAGAATGGGTACTGTAGTATGAGCACTGTGTAGACCTCTTTATTTAAGGAAAAATATAAATGGATTGGATGCCGTTTGCAAAAGGTTTATTGGATTAAAATATTAAGTTGGACATGCTGGGCTTATTCCCCTGGAGTTTAGAAGAGTAAATGGGGAACTTCACAAGGTGAATGTTGAGAGAATGTTTGAAGCGTATAAAATCCTGAGGAATCTCAACAGTTCCCCAGATGCAGTTTTTTTAGATCAAGTGTTCGCTTTGTTAAATTCTCTTTTTAAATATCCATAGATACTCTAATTTCTGGTCAGCTTTGTCTTCTACTGCAATTTTACGGTGCTAAGTATTCTTCCAGTCCTTCTTTCCTCTTGATGTAGAGGATATTTCCTTGTAGAGGAATCCAGAGAAAAACGCCGAGTGCTGGAGTAGCTCAGTGGGTCAGGCAGCATCTGTATAGGAGGAAATAGATAGGCAACGTTTTGCGTCGGGATCCATTTCCAGAATCTACAACTAGATGTTGCTGTTTAAAAATAAGAGGCCATCCACTGATATGACATGAGGCACAATTTTTCTGAGGGTTGTGAGTCTGTGAAACTCCAGAACTTGCCCTTCTGAGGAAGAGTCTTAGAACGTTGTTAAATGAAGCTTGACAGATTCTTGCTAAGCATGGGTTGGTGCGTTAGCCGGAGTCAGTGGAAACATGGAAGTGCAGTTGCAATTAAATTGGCCATTTTCTTGAATAACAGACCAGCCCATTCCTGTATCTATTTCACGTGTGCACACATGTATTTTCATTTGACTTTGATGATACTAGTGCAACATTTATATTCCATACTCAGATAGTTGTAACTTAGACAGCACTAATTTTGGATCTCAGCTCTTTAGAGAAGTGCACTATCATTACTCATAATTTAGGCTGCCCGTAGCGACATTACTCATCTAAACCCTAACAGAATTAAATAAGCATCCAGTGGCTGATGGTATCTTCCATAGGAAAGAGAGCTGTTTGGCATTAAAGGCAATGTGTATGTTTTTTTTCATCAATTCTCAGGGAGAGAATAGTGTTCAGATAAGAATAAGATTTCTTGTGTGCAACAAAAACCACTAATCTCACTGCCTCACTTTGTAGGTATCTACAGAACCATCTACATAACCTGTTTGCTGGAGCCTGGGATGCAAGAGACGTGTCTCCTTTGCCAGTGGATGTACCCATGGCCACCGCTGTCGAGGTAGATTCCTGAAACTTATGATACTCTGTATGCAAATTAATATTTATGCAGCACCAAAGGAATTTGTGTCAGCCACAAAAGAAGATCTGTGACTTTTAGAAATAACTTGTTCACAGTCTAAAGAAGGGTCCCAACCCAAAACTTCACCTATACATGTTATCCAGAGATGATGCCTGACTTTTTTTTGTTTTTTTTTTCAAACCTGCATCTGCAGTTCCTTATTTCTCCTTTCTCGCATCTCTACTTACAATCTTTTCTTAAATTGAAGTCTTTCCCAGAGTGAAATGACATGGTTCATAAATTGCCACCAAACAATAGCCTATTTTGTTTTGAGTGAGGGGAAGTCCAGACTTAACCTCTTCAGTGCCAGTATAACCTTTTAATTACTTGAATTTTTAAAATCTTGCTACTTTGTATAATACAGAATGGAGCCAGCAAAGTCCTTTTGGCCTATCAGGAACATGTTGGCTCCCAACAAAGCAATTATTTCAGTTTCATTTTCTTCCTCTATATTTCCTTGTAACTTTTCTCCTTCACAGTTTCAACAACTCTATCTCATTAGTTTTTACACTAACTGACACTGATGAGTAGTGTACAATCCGAATGTGGGAGGAAACGAGAGTGCCTGGTGGAAACTCACATGCAAACATGTGGTGAACATGCAAATTCACCACAGATATCATCCAAAGTCAGGATTGAACCTGCATTCCTGGAACTGCGAGGCAGTAATATTTTATGCCACACCAGTATGCAGCCTTTCTAATTCATCTCCCCAAATGTTTTAATGCATGTCCAACTGTCGGTTGATTGGTGAGACTAATGTATATCCTATTTTTGAAGTTAACGTTGTTGGCGCTGGCAGGCAAAAATCTTGTTATTCTACCTGTTTGTATGGTGTAAAACGAGTATATCCTGCATTAATAGGTATAAGATCTTAGGACACAGGAGCAGAATTAGGTCATTCAACCCATCGAGTCTGCACTGCCATTTGATCATGGCCGATCTCTATTTTTCTCTCTCAACCTCATTCGCCTTCCCACAACCTTTAGTAATCAAGAACCTATCGATCTCTGCTTTAAAAATACCCAATAACTTGAGTTGAGTTTATTGTCCATGACTTGGCCTCCACAGCCAGCATAATCTAGGCATTCTTCGTTAAATATACCCCATGTACCTTAATTTCATCTCTTCTGCATAACATGACAGGTGAAGAAATTGCTGCATGCCCATCACTGCCAATTCCAATAAAAGCACATGACAACCAGTGAGTGATATCAATGTCTCTCTTGCAGGAACTGGCAAGGTTCACACAACTAATTAGAAAATACGCTATACTCATCTGCCCTCGTCTCCTCTTAATTAGCTATTAAAACAGAAAATGTTGGTGGCTTCTGAGAACCAGAAATTAAGCTAGCATCTCAAGTTAATTAAATTTCATCAGAACTAGGAAAAGTTGGGAGATAAAACTAGTTTTAAACAGTCTAGATTGGTGAATGAGCCAGAGAGAACAAAAGGGAATATCTGTCATAGTGTGGACAGAATAGAGGTAGTGGAAAAAGTAATGTCAATGCTCTCTGACAAAGGATGATAAAGAATTGTGAATAACAAATTATATATCAGGTGGAAGTATTAGTCAGAGAAGGTAATCATATGAAATTTAGAGACAAGAAGTAAAAACTGAATGATGCAAGGCTGGCGTGGCTGATAATATGAAATTATTAAGACAGTAATGGAAATCAAATGTGGCATGCATTGCCAATCTGAGTATTTCCAATACTTGCTACGTTTTTCCAGCATCCGTGCCATTTTGCTTCAGAGTCAACTGAGGTTGTGCTCGCATTCACTGTGCAACGTATTTCATGAAGTATTGAGACTGAAGCTGAAATGGTAACGAATGAGCATGGCTGTGAATATCATAGTTTGAAAAGCTTGCCAAAGGCCATTCTAAACCTAGGCAAAGAACCAGAGAGTGACAAAGCCTCAGGCATCTCTCACAAGTGAAGGATATTGAGGCTGATTGAAACTACCTTATCAGTAGGGTGATGAAAATGATTAACAGCACTGAGATAGGACCGTACTGTACTGGATAGGTCTTGTTTTCTCATCAACATGCACACACTGCCCGATTCCAGGTGCAGAGCTCCAACTTCTTTAGAATCCAGCAGCACAATCTAAATGGCTGCTGAAAATTGGGGAACATAAGGCGATGCCACTGTGTACAAGAAACTCCTTTATATATTTCTGCTTCTGGTACAGGTACAAACAGAGCTTTGTCACCAAAGAGCCATGTCTCATCAGTTGGTAGAGAATTAAAAAAAACTATGAAAATTGCAGTAACTAATTGCAAATATAAAATATAAAATTGTTGATTAAAAACACAATGTGCTTTTGAATAATTAAAAACACTAAACTGGATCAAAATAATTTTTAAAAAATGTACCTTTACCTTTTGTGTCCTAATTCGTATCCCCAGAATCGCTGATGACGTGGTGCCTGGACAAATCACCTCTTTGGTCATGTTCTGATATAGAACGTGATCCCAGTGTTGATTTTCTTCCAGTGTAATGCTGGCAAATTCTAGCAGGATCGTGCCCTCCCGTTGAACTGTATGCAGAGATCACTGGTTCAATGGTGCCTTATTGTCACGTGTACCGAGAAGTTTGCCAGATGCATTTCCACATCCTGAAGTTACACACATGGAAGCCTGGGCATTGACCACCCTCCCAGGGCATGAGCAACAGCACTTATAATTGAAACTGCTGCAAAAGCCAGCCAAATTGCATCTGCTATCAATCTTTCATGTTCTTTTCAGCTCAAGAACATTCAGTATTAATCAATGTGTGCATCAGTTGACTGTTTCCTGTATGTTATAAACACAGAAAATGCTGGTAAATCCAGGCAGCTTCTTTAGAAGGAGAAAGAGTTAAACTTCCATGTTGTAGAATGAAAGGGTTCTTTTCGTAATGTTCCTCTTTCCACGGGTGTTGCCTGACCTGCGAAACGTTTCCAGTATCTGCAGTTTCTTTATTTTCAATTTGCTCTGCGGTTATTGTATTTTGCATACACAGATTTTGCATTAATTTTGGCAACTTTATTCTTGTTTCTTCAGGTGCAGAGCTGTATAGAGATGGTGAGCAGGGCTAAAAAACCAGTCATTCTTCTTGGAAGCCAGACCACACTCCCGCCCACACCAGTGAAGAAAGTCCAGTAAGTTGGTAACTATCTGATATCTATGGTATAACTTCTAATGCACCAGTTGAGTAGCCAGTTTAGTAGCTCATTATATGTGAAAGATAAATATAAACGGCAAAGCCTAAGATGTTCTGCTGATTCAAATTTCAATTTGGTCTATGCTTGAAGTTGATGGATGGGTTTTGCTACCAGAATCCTGTTCGGGTTCACTGTAAGAGATCTGTCTTCTAATGTTCAGAATCAAAACATCACCACCAATTTGCTTGAAGATAGACGATGCTTCTCTCCCAGGGGAAGGTGTTGCAACTCTTTAGAGGATGCGGTAATTATTTTTCCTCATTTTAGACACTGCAAATCGTTTATGATGCATTAAAAACATTTATATCCAGATGCACACAAACCCAAAGATATACAAATGAGTGGACTGCCATGTAAGTGTTTGATAGCATAGGTCTTTACTTTGGACATTAGAGATGCAGCATGGAAACAGACCACTGAGTCCGTGTCGACCGGTGATCACCCTGCACACTAGAGACAATTTACAGAAGCCAAGAATCTCCATACCTGCACGATTTTGGAGTGTGGGAGGAAACCAGAGCACCAAGAGAAAACCTATACGGTCACAGGGAGAACGTATAAACTCCAGAAAGACAGCACCCGTAGTCGGGATCGAACCCAGGTCTCTGGTTCTTTAAGGCAGTAACTCTACCTCTGCCACCCTAATCAAGATGCTGTAGCTGCTGATGGTGCAAATAGTGCTTTGTGTGAAACGGCGGACTTTAGAACAAACAGTATTTTCAGATCAATAGAAACTCTTAGTCAGAATTGCACAATTAATTCAATTAAGTCAACAGTCATTCAATGATGCCTGACATGTACACTTTTTTCCAAATAGGTCAGCGTTGGAATCTCTGGCCATTCCCTGCTTCCTGGGAGGCATGGCTCGGGGAATGTTAGGAAGGGACAGTCCCATTCATATCCGACAGAATCGAAGGGATGCTCTAAGAAAAGCTGACGTGGTCATTCTTGCAGGTCAGTATGCTGCTGACTGAATGGAGATCTTCATAGAAACATAGAAAATAGGTGCAGGAAGAGACCATTCAGCCCTGCGAGCCAGCACCGCCATTCATTGTGATCATGGCTGATCGTCCCCTATCAATAACCCATGCCTGCCTTCTCCCCATATAACCATATAACCATATAACAATTACAGCATGGAAACAGGCCCTCTCGGCCCTTCCAGTCCGTGCCGACCATTTGTTTTCCCCTAGTCCCATCTACCTGCACTCAGACCATACCCCTCCATTCCCTTCACGTCCATATACCTATCCACTTTACTTTTAAATGTTAAAATCGATCCTGCCTCCACCACCTCTGCTGGAAGCTCATTCCACACAGCCACCACCCTCTGAGTAAAGAAGTTCCCCCTCACGTTACCCCGAAACCTCTGTCCCTTAATTATCATGTCATGCCCTCTTGTTTGAATCTTCCCTACCCTCAATGGGAAAAACGTATCCACGTCAACTCTGTCTATCCCTTTCATCATTTTAAAGACCTCACTCAAGTCCCCCCTTAACCTTCTGCGCTCCAAAGAATAAAGACCTAACTTGTTCAACCTTTCTCTGTAACATAGTTGCTGGAACCCTGGCAACATTCTAGTAAATCTCCTCTGTACTCTCTCTATTTTGTTGACATCCTTCCTATAACTAGGCGACCAAAATTGTACACCATACTCCAGAATTGGTCTTACCAATGCCTTGTACAATTTTAACATTACTTCCCTACACCTATGTTCAATGCTCTGATTTATAAAGGCCAGCACACCAAAGGCTTTCTTTACCACCCTATCTACATGCGATTCCACCTTCAGGGAACTATGCACAGTTATTCCTAGATCCCTCTGTTCCACAGCATTCCTCAATTCCCTACCATTTACCATGTACGTCCTATTTTGATTTGTCCTGCCAAGATGTAGGACTTCACACTTATCAGCATTAAACTCCATCTGCCATCTTTGAGCCCACTTTTCCAAATGGCCCAAATCTTTCTGTAGACTTTGAAAATCTACTTAATTATCCACAACACCACCTATCTTAGTATCATCTGCATACTTACTTATCCAATTTTCCACCCCATCATCCAGATCATTGATGTACATGACAAACAACAGTGGACCCAACACAGATCCCTGAGGCACCCCACTGGTCACCGGCTTCCAACCTGACAAACAGCCATCCACCATTACTCTCTGACATCTCCCATTCAGCCACTGTTGAATCCATCTTGCTACTCCGCCATTAACACCCAAAGATATCCCTTGACTCCACTAGCCCCTAGAGCTCTATCCAACTCTCTCTTAAATCCATCCAGTGACTTTGCCTCCACTGCCCTCTGTGGCAGGGAATTCCATAAATTCACAACTCTCTGGGTGAAAAAGTTTTTTTCTCACCTCCCCTTTATTCTAAGAATGTGGTCCCTGGTTCTGGACTCACCCAACATTGGGAACATTTTTTTGGCATCTAGCTTGTCCAGTCCTTTTATAATTCTATGTTTCTATAAGATCCCCCCTCATCCTTCTAAACTCCAGTGAATACAAGCCTAGCCTTTTCAACCATGATGTCTCGTGCTGGCGTCGACTGGTTTAAATCTGAATAAAAGGACGTGCTTATTGTGAGAAGGTCACATCATGGTTAACTTGAACTCTGACCCTAATCAGGCCTCCTAACTGTCATGTTCTTGTGTGGTGTTACTATGCTCAGAGTTCAGTGATTACAGACCCCCCCCCCCCCTAATCCAATGGCTTTATTTCCCCACAACAGGCACTGTGTGTGATTTCCGTTTGTCTTATGGACGTGTGCTCACTCGAAGCAGCAAGATTATTGCCGTTAATCGCGATCACTCTCAGCTGCTAAAAAACTCGGATATTTTCTGGAAGCCGACACTCGCTGTAAAAGGTAAGTGGTGGTTTTGTCATTAAAAATTCAGAATTGGATGCCCCATATTCCTGATGAAATCTGAACCATCTAGTGACTGGTCTAGTCTCTTGCCTTTGTAAGGTTACCCATGGTACAAGCCATTTTTTCTCTATGCTCTCACATTAAATAGAAGATGCATTTGTCCCAAGCTTTTAACGTAGAATTTGTATTGAGTTTCCAACTTACATTTATTATAAAATATTTGCGTAGGGTTGGACTTTAGCTTTGCCAATGTTCATGTAGAAAGAGTCTTTTTGGAAAATATGAAAATAAGTGATGGGAGCAAAATTGGGTGATTCAGTTCATCATGTCTACTCCGCCATACGATCATGGCTGATCTATCACTCCATCCTAATCCCGTTCTCCTGCCTTCTCCCCATAACCTCTGGCAGTAAGGTGGCAGCGTTCAAGCACTTTTCACCTCCAAGTGGAGAGGGAGTTTGGTATAGTAAATGGACAATGAGAAATTGGTCTGGGTAGATTCATGTAAGCACAGAAACTGCTGCAAACACTGGAAAAGTGTGAACACGGGGAAATTTAAAGTTGCAGAAAGGAAAGATAAGAAGGGAATGTCTGATCGGGCAGGGACTAAGGTGGTCCAGTTAACACGATTGGTTTTGGTGTATATCAGAAAGGAAATGAATGTCTGTAAGTTATAGCTAATCTGTCTGGAGCAGTGTAAATGGAGGAAGATAACAATATTTAAAAGGTGGGAAAAGTTCTGGAGGTGTGAGATGAAAAGCACAGCAGTTATTAGAAACTTGAAATAAAGAAGGTTATAAATGATCAGTGCTCAAATGATGAAAAACTGAAGTTAATGTTGTTGGTGAATGATTTTAGCACTGGCTGGCTCCGATATCATTCTCTGAAAATGAGAATTATGTGAAATAATTAAAATTAATTGAGTTCTGAAGGCTGTGTTGTGCCGAGATGGAAAATGGGTTACTGTTCTTGGGCTTGCACTTGGCTTTGTTGAACAGAGGTGGAGGGAGGGAGGGGGGAAGGGGGAAAGACAGAGGTTAGGATGAAGAATTACTGAAAGGTGACTGGTACTTCAGTTGGTTTTGTGACTGAATAGAGGTGTTCTGCAAAGCCTTCACCCAATCTCAGTGTTTTTATCTGATGTGGAGAGACAATATTTATAAATTTGAATGCAATATGCTAAATTGTAAAACTTGCAAGTAATTACTGCTTTAAAGCGGAGGAAATATTTGGAAAAAATTCCATTCATTTCACAAGGTTGACTCGGAACTTCCGGAAGCCTATTATTTTATTCCTTTGCACATCCACTTAAGGCTATAACGCTGGTTTGAGGAACAACATTTCATCTTCTATCTTGGCATGTTGCAACCTCTATGAGTCCATATTCAACAATTTCAGCAAACCATATTTTCCTATTTATTTATTTGACTGGTCATTCTTGACACACAATCATCCAAATGTAACTTTAATTCAGTTCTTCTACTATCTACACTCCACCAGACATCAATCACAGTTTATAAACATGAATTTCCCTCTCCTTGATACCAAAAACATTGGTGTCAAAGCCCTTATTTTGTTCCAGTATCTCCTTGTTCGTGACTCTTCCACTACTGAAACATATTTGTCCTGTCAAGCTTCACCAGGAAAATCTTGGTCTATCAACCCTACTGCAAATATTCTGTTTATTATCTCCCCCTCCCTCGCTCTGTGGTCAAAGAATGCAGTTCTGGCTTTTCATTTGAGGTTCATATAAGATGTTGCTTGAAAGTGAACAAGAGAAGAACTTGTGGTTCCCTCCATGTGTTGTCTTGGGGGAGAGGGAGGGGGGAGAGGGAGGAGGAGGGGGGAAGGAGGACGTGGAGGACCACACTGCTTTAACCCTGTCTATTCTCCAGATTCTATCCTTGAACCATTTGCGGTGAAACTTCCTGTACTAGAAGTTTAGTTTAGGAAGGAACATATTTTCAGTGCCCTGTTGTTTCTTCAGTATTATTTATTACTACAAAGACCGCAGCTTGTCACTTATTAAAATTGGCTGATTATTGACTATGGTGAGTTTTACAAGGATGCTTCTTTAAATGGGCAACCATTGACTGGACCCAATTGTTCTGAGATTTGATCTTATCAAGATGTTCCGCTGTAGCTCCGCTCGCAATGTATCTAACTGTCATGATTATATTTCTGTCAGGAGATGCTGGATCCTTTTTAGTGATGTTGGCAGAAGGGCTGAAGGGCTACCAGGCTCCCAGCGACTGGACCCAGTATCTGAAGGAGGAAGATGTTAAGAAAGAGAAGGCCAATAGGTAGGATTGTAACGAGAAATTATTCTTCATTCTTAAAAAATCTAATGGAATAAGGTTTGTTTTTCCCCAGAAAATGGATTAAAGGGGTCACAACAAATGCTCTAAACTGCAAAATGATGAGTGAGAATTGATGTGCCGAGTGAAGACGAGGCATAGTAAAGGCTAAACTTAATTGTTAAGAGATTTGAGTGGAAGGTACAATAGAAACTTTTAGGTTTGTGAGATCTTTCATCTTCACAATTAGTGATTGGGATGCATACTATATAAAAAAAAATGTAAACTAATTTATTTTCAAGCTTATTTTGATTAAAGATCTTCAATCATGAAATATCTGTTTCTTGGTTCACAGATGCTTCCTGACTAGCTGATTATTTAATTTTCTGATTTTTATTTCTGATTTCCTGTTTGTACAATTTATTTTTGGTTTTCACTGAACATTTAAGATTGGATTGGCTTAAAGGGGTGTAGGAGTGGTTGATGGGGTACTGAGGGTATTTGCTCTGGTGGTGAAAACCAACATGGACTGTTTAAAAGAGATTTCCTGCTTCTAAAAAAGAAAACAATTTCAGGAACTACAGCATTTGTTGCATAATTATGATTCAGATTCTACTGAAAGATTCATGTTGAAAGATGCTGAGGATTCCAGGATATGTAAAAATAACCAATGTAATTCCCTTGTTCGAAAAGGCCAGAAGGTGGGGACCTGAAGGCCAGTTAAATCATCTTATTGTTACAAAGATGCTGGTCAATAATCAGAGGAAATCACTAATTATTTAAGAAAGCTGAATATTTTCAAATTTTGTCAACATTGATTTAATAAAAAGTAAATCGTTTTTGACAAACTTTCTCAATCTTTTAGGAATTGACAAGAAGATTTGATTGAGGGAACCTCACACTGTAGTGCATTTAGATTTCTAATGGGCATTTAACAAGATTCCTCATAAGAGCCTAATGCATAAAGTCAAGGGCCTGTCCCACTTGGGCGTCATTTGCGCATCATTTAGGCTACATAAGATACTCGTCACGACGCGTGGTTCAGAAGGCAAATGCCAGTATTGGGAAGGGGTTGGAGTTCAGTTTAGATACACAGCACGGAAACAGGCGCACAGGGACCGCGCCGACCAGCGGTCCCCACACATTAACACTATCCTACACCCACTAGTGACAAGTTTCACATTTACTAAGCCAATTAACCTACAAACCTGTATGTCTTTGGAGTGTGGGAGGAAACCGAAGATCTCGGAGAAAACCCACGCAGGTCATGGGGAGAACGTGCAAGCTCCTTACCGACAGCACCCGTGGTCAGGATCGAACCCGGGTCGAGGGCACTGCATTCGCTGTAAGGAAGCAACTCTACCGCTGCGCCACCGTGACTACTTTATGATTAGGGAGGTTTGGTGTACGATGTTTGTGCGACCACACCTGGAATACTGGGCACAACTTTTTTGTCCTCTTCTGAAAGGATATAGTAGCTTTGGAAGAAGTCCAAAGGAGATTTACCAGGTTAATTCCCTGGATGAAAGGATTGTTCTATCAAGTGAATAGACCAGTTTTGGTCTGTATTCCTCGGAGTTTGGAAGAATGACAGCGATCCTATTCAAACCGAGGAAGCTTGACGGGATAGACATGTTTCAGTAGTGGAAGAGTCACGAACAAGGAGATATAGGAGCAAAATAAGGGCCTATTATGTAAAACTGCAGAAAACATTCCCCTCTTGAAAGGCTGTAAATTGCTGGAATTCTCTGCCACAGAGGATGGTTGAGGCCAGATTTTTAGATATATTTAAGGTTGATATAGATTAAATATTTCAAAGATGAAGGAATTGAAAGTAAAACGCAAAGTTGGAGTAACTCAGCGGGTCAGGCAGCATCTATTGGTGACGTGGACAGGCATGTTTTGGGTTAGGATCCTTCTTCAGACATGGAACTGGCACAGAAGAGTTGGGGACAGCATAGATCAGCCATGATTGTAGTGAATAGTGGTGCAGGCTCGAGGTGCTCCTTGCCTACTCTTGCACCTGTTTTCTTGTGTTCTTGTGGATGAAGCTCTTGTAAAAATACAAACTAGTTGAAATAGTCATCAGGCCAGGCACTGAATGGGGAGAGAAAAGATTAGATTGTTTCAGATCTGTAACTTTTCAACAGCTGAAGAAGGGTCTCGACCCGAAACGTCACCCATTTCTTGTCTCCAGAGATTCTGCATGTCCCACTGAGTTACTCCAGCATTTTGTGTCAACCTTTCAACAGAACTAGGTTACCTCCTTGGAGTTTTACTTGAAGCCTGCACGTTTCCACCTGAGATAAAAATGTTACCAACTTAGCCGCGCATGATTTCTAATTTTTTGAACGATTACATGTTTTGTTGAGACGTCAAGAACTGCCAATGTTTCTGAAGTGCTTTATTCATTTCTCTTCCAGTGAAAAGTCAGAGGAGAAATTGGAAAAGTATCTGAACCCCTTGAAGGTACTGCATCATGTCGAACACCTATTGGAGGAGGATAGCATAATTGTTACAGATGGTGGTGATTTTGTGGGCAGTGCTGCCTACATCTTAAAACCCAGAGGACCTCTTCGATGGCTCGATCCTGGTAAGTGCTAACTGAATCATCAAAGTTACGGGGTATAGAAAAGTTATGGGGTCTTCAATATCCCGTAACTCTGCTCTCACTCCCCATCCCCTCCACTTGTAACAAGGGCAGAGTCCCCCTCCCTTGTCCTCACCTTCCACCCTACCAGCCGTCCCATACAACAAATAATCCTCCGACATTTTATCCACCTCCAATGGGATCCCACCACAGGCACATCTTCCCATCTCCTCCCCTTTTGGCTTTCCACAGAGACTGCTCCCTCCGTAACTCCCTGGTCAATTTGTCCCTTCCCACCCAAACCACCCCCTCTCCTGGCACTTTCCCTTGCAACCGCAGGAAATGCTACACTTGTCGCCTTACCTCTTCCCCCCCCCCCCCCCCCCGACTCCATCCAAGGACCCAATCAGTCTTTCCAGGTGCGGCAGAGTTTCACCTGCATCTCCTCCAACCTCATCTATTGCATCCACTGCTCTAGGTGTCAGCTGCTCTACATCGGTGAGACCAAGCGTGGGCTTGGTGACTGTTTCGCTGAACACCTCCACTCGGTTCGCATTAATCAACCTGATCTCCCGGCGGCTCAGCACTTCAACACCCCCTCCCATTCCTAATCCGACCTTTCTGTCTTGTGCCTCCTCCATAGCCAGAGTGAGGCCCACCGTAAATTGGAGTAGCAGTACCTCATATTTTGCTTGGGTAGTTTACACCCAGCGGTATGAACATTGACCTCCAATTTTAGGTAGTCCCTGCTTTTTCCCTCTTTCCCCTCCCCTTCCCAGCTCTCCCACAGCCCACTGTCTCCGCCTCTTCCTTTCTTCTTCCCGCTCCCACCCCCACATCAGTGTGAAGAAGGGTCTCGACCCGAAACGTCGCCTATTTCCTTTGCTCCATAGATGCTGCCTCACCCGCTGAGTTTCACCAGCATTTTTGTCTAGCTTCGATTTTCCAGCATCTGCAGTTCCTTCTTAAACACGGATTTGCCAGTGATTTACCACCTTTGTTGGACACGTTAGAATGAGTGAAAGTAAGAAAGGGGATCGATATTCTGATTGAACAGTGGCAGAACAAAGTTCTTGCTCTCAACATTAGCAAGACTAAGTAGCCGATTGACTTCAGGAATGGAAACCCAAGGATCCATGAAACATCTGTTGATCGATAGGACAGTGGAGGAGTGAGAGACAATGTTTGGAAGATCCTGGGTGTACATCTCTTTGAAGAACAGTCTAGGCCCAGCACATTGATACTGTCTCAAAGAAAGCTCTTCAATGCCTCTAATTCTTCACAATGTTGAGGAGATTCAGCATGGTGCTGAATACTTGCATGGACCTCCTCACCAGCTTCAAGAAGGCAGTTAATATCAAAGACCCACACCACTTTCAACTTGCTGCTACAAGCGAAAAGAAGGTCCAGGAGTCGGAGACCTGGGCTATCTGCAGCAGGCATCGCAAGACACTGCAAAAATACCACCAATGCCATCTACTTTTGCTTTTTAGTTTATTGCTGTTGTGTGCACTAACGTACAGCGATAAGTGAAAATCTCAGCAATATGCTCCTAATTCAGTGGAAGGATCAGTGAAACAATTATCCGTGTCCTCCCTCGGGTCAAGTTCCCCAGCATTAAGACAGTCTACATTGGACATGCTGTATCACACACGCCTCAACAAGCTCTTGAAAAAGATATTCTGTTATCCCAAACTGTCATGGGAAGGGATTAAGAAAGTCAGTGACAGATTCAAGGATGTGCTTAAAACCTTCATTGAAAAAAGTATAACATCCCTGTGGAGTCCTGACAAACTACCCAATGCTGCCTAAAGTGGCGAGAGAGCATTCAGGCTGACAATGAGAGCACAAGTTCAACAACTAACCACTCACCTATTTGGGCCTCCTGCGCCATTGGCAGACGAGCCCATGGTCCTCGCATTGGCCCCATTAGCCACCACAGTAACTGTGAGATCAAAGTGCAGTCATGTTAGTGACATGAAGCGCGGTGCACAACGGTGTTATGTACCCCGAGGACTAATGTTGGTATCGGAACAATCCTAACTCCAAACTGAGCAATGGATTTTAGGTAGAATTTGCTTTCATTTAGCACCTTATCAAATCTTCAGAGCAACATAATGTTTTGCAACCAGTAAATTACTTCTGAATAACAAAAGCCAATTTGGTTACAATAAAGTCCTACAAACAGCAGAAATGAGCAAGAGGATGATTTGCTTTTAATTTTACAAGTTGTAGGAAACCATTATACAGGCTGCATGCGCTCACTCTGCCCTTACTGTAGTGTCTTTTGTCTTCTGTGAACAGGACACTGTTTAATGCTTCTTATTAGGGAGCAGCTCTGGATCAATGTAGTGTTCTTTCAGTGGTGCCACCATGTTGTATCTTTTTTGCTAAATCAAATGTCAATATGAAATTTGAAGCCATAATCTTTCACACATGAGTTGTGAGTCTGTGGAATTCTCTGCCTCAGAGGGTGGTGGAGGCAGGCTCTCTCGATGCTTTCAAGAGAGAGCTAGATAGGGCTCTGAAAGATAGCAGAGTCAAGGGATATGGGGAGAAGGCAGGAACGGGGTACTGATTGTGGTTGTTCAGCCATGATCACATTGAATGGTGGTGCTG
Organism: Okamejei kenojei; assembly: GCA_035221665.1. Taxonomy (NCBI): domain Eukaryota; kingdom Metazoa; phylum Chordata; class Chondrichthyes; order Rajiformes; family Rajidae; genus Okamejei; species Okamejei kenojei. The sequence continues at coordinate 11,772,139 of CM069159.1, forward strand.
GTTCGAAGGGCTGAATGGCCTACTCCTGTACCTATTGTCTATTATCTAATTATCTGATTGCGGTGCAAACCTCTACCTTTGACGCACACCTTGGTGTGCGGTTTTTAATTTGATCGTAACTATCTCTGCATTTCTAATTGATTTGTCATTTCTATTTTATTTTCTGTTCCAGGAGCTTTTGGGACACTTGGAGTAGGTGGCGGTTTTGCACTTGGAGCCAAGCTTTGCCGGCCAGAGTCTCAGGTTAATAATCTTTGCACACAGTATATTGCTCAAGTTTGTGAACTTTAGGTGAGCCTCGGTGAACAAATATGGAACTAGGCACTGGTTTCCTCTCACACCCCAAAGACCAGTGGGTTTGTAGGTTAATTGGCCTCTGTAAAATTGCCTCTAGTGTGTAGTAGATGAAAGTGACCTGATCGAGCTACAAATAGGAAACATAGTAGGCAACATTTTGTCATAGCAGATGGTGTCTTACACTAGCTGTCATGTAAAGGATAAAAGATTTGGAGTAAATATGAGGAAGAATTTATGTCACCAAGTGGGTGGTGGGAAGTTGGGACGCTGCCCGAGAGGATGGTGGGGCAGACACCCAGAAAACATTGAAGAAATAGCCGAACAGACACTTGAATTGCAAAGACCTGGAAGACCAAGTGCTGCTAAATGGGAATGATACCGACGGATTCTTGATGGTTGGCATACATTTGATGGGCTGAAAGGCCTATTTCTAAGCTGAAGCATTCTTTGACTCTGGAAAAATATGCTTGTTCAGAGATTATAAACATATTCATTGACTTAATTCACTAACATTAAGTTTAAAAATCCGTACTGAATTTTAGAATTGAGCTGCACTCTGCCTAAGAGGATGATAAAAACTATGGAAATCTGTAATTATGTTTTACCTTATCCAGGTTTGGATCATTTATGGAGATGGTTCTCTGGGCTACAGCATTGCTGAATTCGACACTTTCAAACGGCACAAGGTATGTATTGTACTTTTGCTAGAATTAAATCTATGACTCTAAACAAATTTATTACAATAACAGAGCTGCTTTGCTGAGTGCAATCTCCAGCAAAGTAGTACCTTGTCTGTTGGCCCTGGTTGGAAGTTAAAATGTACAAGATGTCCTGATGCTGCCTTTTTGCAAACCACCTCTTTGCACTATGCTTTTTTCTTGTTAGAATAGTGTCAGCTTGGATTTCCTGGGCCACATTACAGCCACAGTTGAGCGAGCACTGGGACAGCTTGTCCTCAGCCTTCGGGAATATTTTGCCTAATTTTTAATTGGGTCAATTATTTTTCCAATTGCAGCCTTGAGATATTTTAATTATGTTAAGCATGGTATCATTCTTATAGTTTGAGTGATACACATATGAATAATTAGAATGAGGCAGATCTTCCTTTCTCTCAGAATTGCTTACCATCTCTCGGAGACATGCTGTTGATTTCTGGGCTCAGTTGCCACTTGAGAGTTGGCCTCTCAGCACACTTGGTGTGGCAGAGTGCACTCTGGGGGCTGTCTCGCCACAGGCAGCTGGTTGAACTCCCTGCAACATTTGGACAGTCTGTGAGTCTGCATGTCCCCTGGCACATGGGCTGTTGAAGCTGCCAGCGTGGCTGGAGCCTGTGAACATTTGTGAACGTATTTGGTATTCACAAACATTCAGTTATACATGGATATGTTTGCTCTTTAAATATTAAATTATAAGCAGTTTATTTTTCACTTTTAAATGTTTTCATGCATCTAGAATCAAACCAACTCGAGTGCTAAAAGGTAACTTGACTTTCTATGGCGCGCCGATTTGTCCCATTAGTTTGTATGATGCTGTTTCCGCATGTGCCAAGGTGTAGATTTCCCAGGCTGGAGTTTACAAATGATCATTCAGCTCCGATGAGCAGCAAAGGAGGAGCTCCAACTGGCTGGGACAGGCCGCAAGTGCCATGGCTGACCAGCACGCCTGGATGAAGTCAAGGTCTAAGTGCTGGCATGGGGGAACATCTGCCTCCTCAGTTGTTGAGTTTGATTTCACTGGCTGGTGTTAATCAACCTCCCACCTAGAATCACTGTTCCTTCACAACCCTGTTACTGACTATTTTAAAGCACACCTCATGATCTATATTTGCAGAGGTCTTAATGCGTGATATCCAATTGTGTGTACATTAAAATTTGAATCTTCCCTTTACCTGTTGTTTCAGACTCCAGTGATTGCCTTGGTGGGCAATGATGCAGGCTGGAGCCAGATTTCTCGTGAACAGGTTCCGTTGCTAGGCAGCAGCGTGGCCTGTGACCTGGTGTATACCGGTACGTGGCTGTCTGTTAGATCTGGACTATGGAGTTCCATTGAAATATAGCTGGTTGCACTGACCTCGGGCTTTTGTTTTGCACTAATATTGGGTTTTCGTATTGATTATTCTGTTATTCAAGAGTAGTGTGATTACAGATCTGTTGTGCTGCTGTAAGAAAGTATTTCATTGTTCTGTTAATGGTACATAGATTTATGTTACATATTGAACCCTCTTGACTTGTTTTTGATGCCTGAGATCTCCCTTCCCCAGCCACCATTACCACTGGCTGCTCTGTTGTATGAATGGAAGGGATGGGAGTGGAACAAAGAGTAGGAATAGGCTGCTTGGTTCTCCAAGCTTGCCCCACCACTCAATATAACCTTAGTTGATCTGTCCCAGGCTCAATTCCTCTTCTGCGCCATTTCCTCATAGCCCTGAATTACCTGGTTTTTTTTAAAATAATGTCTATCTCTTTGAGTACCTCCATTGATCTAGCCTCCATAATCTTCCTGGGAAGAGAATTTCAGAGATTCGGCAGCCACTGAGAGATGAAGCTCATACATACCACAACTTTACCTGACCACCACCTTCTCTTATAACTATGTCCGTGTTGACGATGCACCCACGCGTGGCAACGTTTTACCATCTACCTTGTCATGCCCTTTTGGATCTTGTATGTGTCAATGAGGTCACCCCTCATTCTTCTAACATCCAACGTCTTTAGTTACTCGTGATAAGACTGCTCTCTCATCTGAGGAATTCAACCAATGAATATATATTGGGCTTCTTCATTCTTCATAAGAATATCTTCATTCTTAAATGAAGGTACCAAAACTGCACAATACTCCAGGTGTGGACTCGCCAACATCTTGTAGCACACTTTCTTATTTCTAAATTCCAAAGCCCATGCTATAAAAGACAATATACCATGTGTCTTTCTAACTAATTGCTGCATCTGCCTGCTGACTCGTGGTCCATGCAAAAAGGACACCTAGATCCTTCTAAATTGTTCTTGTGTACTATTTGTTTCCATTTAAAAAAAATGTCTATCTTTAGTCTATCAGTAAGATTTCCCTTACTGAAGTGATATTTTCACATTTCCCCACGTTAAACCCATTTGCCAAGTTTTAACTCATTCATCCTATCTAAATCCTGCCAGTCTAATTTTCCTCACTGAAATGTGCCCATCTGGCTATTTTAGTGTCATCAATAAAACAGGATAATGTGCTCTGCTCTCTCCTTCAAGTCATTGTATAAATTATTAATGATTGAGTCCAATCGCCGGGATACAACACTTGTTGCATCCTTTTAGCTGAAAAAATAACATAACTGGCGCAGCTGGTAGAGATTCTGCCTCAGTGCCAGAGACCCGAGGTCAATCCTGACCTTGCTTTCTGTCTGTGTGGAGTTTGCATGTCCTCCCTGTGCCTGCATCTGTTTCCTCGGGTGCTCCCGATTTCCTAACAAGTCCCAAAGATCTATGAGCTTGTGGGTTAATTGGCTTCTGTAAACTGTCCCATAGTTTGTGAGAAAGCGGGATAACATAGAACGTGTGATCGATGGTCAGCGTGAACTCAGTGAGCTGAAAGGCCTGTGTCCATGCTGTATCTCTAAACTAAACATTTATTCTAATACGCTGCTTTCTATGTGATAACCAGTGTTCAATCCATGCTAACACACTTTCCCCAAACACCTTGTGATCTTGTGCATCAGCTATTCATCTGGCACTTGTAAAATGCTCAGGAAATCTAAACGCACTGTATATTTATTCCCCTCTTTCAATTGCTTGTTACATCCTCAAAGAATCAAACATGATTTACTTTTCAATAAGTTATGTTCATTTGGTTTGATTACATTAAGCTTCTCTAAATCTCCAATTTCTTTTGTGATTGTAGACTCCAGTATCTTGCCAACAGTAAATATTAAACTAGTAAGATTAAACGAGAACTTACCAGTTTAAAGTTTGATCTTTATTTTATGAGGAATTGCGATGAGGGAATTCGTGAAGACCTCGCCAGCACTCATCGCAACTCCTCATAAAATAAAGATCAAACTTCAAACTGGTAAGTTCTCGTTTAATCTTACTATTTAACTTCGGAGTCCAGTGAGTGACTTCATGAAGATTTCAAAGCTCTGTGATTCCATGCCCTGGACCACGTCCATGCTCACACACTACCGTAATTACTGATGGAGGAAGTATGTTAACGTATTTCAGACTTGAACAAGCTGAAAAGTAATAACATATTTGTTAATACAAACAATAAACCCCTGAGCTCAGGGACAAACGTTTAAGGAACAGCACTTAAAACTGACTCCGCAAACGTTGCGGGAGCGGCCACAGGTTTGTTATAAAAACGCTGAAATGTTGTTTCACTGGCCCAGCCCGCTATTGCGAGGACATGATCCATGGGTACCTCCATGGTCCTCGCCGCTGATGTGGATGCAGACCTGGTAGAATGAGATTTAAAAATGTTAGTGTCTTACCTGCTGCACCGAATACCACCCTGAGCCACCTAGAGATAGTCTGCACCATCACCCTGTGATGTGGGTTTTCATGGCTGATAACAGACCCATCTCCATATTCCTGATGGTGTGTGTGACATTAATGTAATGTCAGATATAGGTGGCTATGCAGAGTCTTACATTAACGGGATATGCCAGGAATTCCATTTTCAGTCCTGTAGTCCCAGGTCTGTGTTGTTTAAGCAACTTATCTATAAAGAAAGTCACTTTAATGGGGGTCGAGACCATTCTATCCAGCTTTAGTTTCTGTAGAGTCTGGACCCGTTGTGCTGTGGTCAGTGCCATTAACATCACCACTTTGAAGGTGAGTTAGCCCAGTGGTATATCCGTCATAGGCGACCAGCTCCTGAGTAGGGTCAACACCACCCCTATATCCCAGGTAATATAATATCGTGGTCGGAGAGGGCTGGAATTGAATATACCCATCATAGTTTGGATACCAGCTGGTGAGATCCCACTCCAATGTTGAGATAGGATGACAGTGCACTCCTGGCACTGTTTATGGCACTGTAACTGAGGGCCTCATCATAATGAAGGCCCGCGAGGAATTTCAGCACATTGGAGATCGTAGCAGAGTTGTAAGTGGTCTTGGTCCGACTACAGAAGGCCTCCCATTTCCTTATGTGGGTGAGGTATTGCTTCCTTGTGGACTCTCTGCGCGATGCTGTATGATGTCCATGGTTTTTGATGACAGCCCGAATTCCAGTAGTGGCCTCTTCAGAACCTGCAAGCCAACAGGTTCAGATGACCATGGCATGGATGATTTTCCCCTGTTATGGGATTGGTCACCAATTCGGGCATTTGGTAACCCGTGCCCATGGTTCTTTTATCATGTTGAGGACCACCGGGTACCATGGTTTTGTGGGCCAGTCGGGTATTATCAGTATACCTGTTACAGAATATAGTTGAATTTTCTGCAATACCCGACTAATGAAGCAGATTGGGGGAAAAGCATAGAAACCCATTACCCCCAACGTAGCGAGAACGTGTCCATCGCCACTGCCCCAGTATCTGGTTCCCAAGAGACATATGTTGGTATCAGATGGTTCAACCTGGACGCAAAGAGGTCGATATCTGGTGTTCCATATTTGGCTATCATTTTAGCAAATATTTGGGGGTTCAACATCCACGTTATTAAATACTCATGACCTGGTGTCCGCCACTGTATTGAGCTTAACCGGAAGGTAAATAGCTGATATCCAAATATTTATTTTAATACACCAGAGCCAAATTAAATTTGCCAATTCATCACAAGATATTGACTTGATACCACCCATATGGTTTAAATACGCCACCTCAGTGGTATTATTTATTTTGAAGACGGACATGCATATGATGCAGATTAGTGCAGTAAGCCCGCAGCCCGTGACATGCTCCCAGCATTTCCAAATAGTTTATACCCTGTGATTGAAGAAGAGTAGACTCGTGCAAATCCCATCTGCCGCCACAACCGGAAGTGGTGTTGGTAGCTCCCCAGCCCTGGGCGCTTGCGTCGGTTTGTAACACGACTGATGGGTTTGATATAATGATGGGATTAAAACAATCACAAACATTGCTAATCCACCATTGTAGCTCAATTTTTGCCTTGTTTGGCAGCTGCATAGACCTGTCAAAATGTCCAGCATTCGCTTTTAATGCTGACATTTTTGCTCTTTGCAAGCTTTGATAGTGTATCGGCCCAAATTGTGCAGCTGGAATGTAGCTACAAGTTTCCCAATCACCTTAGCAGCATGTCTAATAGTCCGTTTCCTTGTGCAAGCAAGGCTGTTACATGCCTCTATTATGAATATTGCTTTGTTCCCTGGGATAGTGACAATCAGAATCCCATGCATCCCAGAATGTACGCAACCTCCCTCCTACTTGTGAGATTCATGCAGCACTCACAAGAGAACCAGACCCCCTTACCTCTATGGTTACCGGTGGGCCTTGATGATCTGGGCTTTTTTGGTTTGTTGTAATGCTGGATGTGGGGTTGGTGCATCTTCCACGCTGGTCGCTGTGGGCCCTGTCCCAAAAAAGGCTTTTGTTGATAGGGTGCGACCGGTAGATAGGTTCTGATTGCCCTGTCGGGTTGAACCCGAGGCCTGTTAGACGTAGAGTAAGGATGCTGTCTGCGATACGCCGGTGGCCTGCTCGAGGATGGTGGTTTCATCAACCCGACCGCTTTTGCCTCCTCGTCCAGGTCTTTTACCTGTTTTGGCAGGTCTTCACCGAACAGCTGTCTCGGTGGCGGCGTGGCAGAGGCTTTGCACAAACCCGCAAATTTTGTGTTGTGAGTTTGATGGAGATTTTCCGGAAGGAGTTTATCTCGTACTGGATAAGGCCCGCTCCTCCGTCATCTCCGGAGAGCAGTAGCGCAAGAGCATGCCTGCTCCTCCGTCATCTCCGTGCCTTGGCTGGTCAAATTTGGAAACCACGTCGAGAAATTCCTCTTGAGGTATTTCAGGTGCTGCAGGTTCCTGTTCCAACCCCTCCTCAACGTCTGCCAGCTGCTGACTCCTGGCACTCCCCACCGATGAAGGGGATATGCTGGGTGGCCCAGATGCATGTCTCCTGGAACTTGAGGACATCCGATCCTGCTTCAGGAGATCTCGCTCAAGGAGTCGCTCTATCATGCGCTCCATACGGGCCATGCGACCGCCGCCGCTATCTGCGGACAGCAAGTCGATTTCCTCAGGTTCCCCTGAACGACTGAGGCTTCTGCCATAGGCCCGCACCTCGTCGAGGTGATGTCTAGGGTGCCTAGGCAGGATGTCGCTGCCTGCCGCTCCTGCGGGGCTCTGCGACTCCCGCGTGGACATGCCGCTAGTCCGCGGTCCTCCGGACTGAAGCGGCCCGCCTGTCTGGAAAGACATAAGTGGTGAGGAGTCGGTTCAAGCCGCCGAAGCGGGGTTCACCGATATCCGTGCGGGCTTGCCGCCTGTCTTCCCCCAGGACAATGGCGATGCATGGTCACGTCCAGCCGCTAATGCGGGGTGCGGTGACCGAGATGTGATCCCACCGGCCCGCGATCTGGCAGGCTCCCCCAGTGCGCCAGCCACACCTGCAGGGTTCCCAGACTCAGATCTCGATCCCTCACCGACCCGCGATCTGGCGGACTGCTCCGGTGGCAAGTCGACGCCGGCCGCTGCAGCGGGGCTCCTCGACCTCAGTGCGGTTCTTCCCCTGGTCCGCCCTCTGGTGACCTGCATAGGAGGGGAGACAGAACGTGCCGCAGAGCGGGGAACACGTTTACGCACCTTCATGCCACTGTCCCTATGTTTAGGTGACAGTGGTAGGGAGTCAGGGTCTTCCCTACCCTGCTCCCGCGCAGTGCTCCTACCACCATGTGGTTCCATAGTCAGCCGTGGTGGAGAGTCGGGTCCTGGTTGCGCAGGGCTCCCCGACTTCCACGTTCTTTTCCCGGCCCGCGGAGCGGGTGCTGCCGGTGTTGCGGGCAGCTCCGGGGATTGTGGCCGCTGACTCCCATCCGAAGTCCCACGGCCCTTGGAGGCATGCTTCGATGCCTTCATTCTGGTCTTCCTGTCCATCGTTTCTGTAAGCAAAGTCTACTACAGAAGCTAAGTAACTCACGGTTAGTATAACTTACCTGAGGGTCTTTTTGAAGCTGCCGGTGGAGGAGCGCACTCCCCCACCCCAGCTCCCATGGTGACCAGACTCTCATGCGGGAATATAGACTGCCGCTAACGGCAAGTCTCCCGCCTATGTTGTGAGTCGGGGCCCCGGCTCTGTCTTCGCTACCTCTACCGTGTAGCGTTGCCGTCAGTCCGCGGTATTCCTGTGGCCTGCGGTGTTGGGTCGGAGCTCCTGCTCTGCCTTCGCTACCCGCGAATGGCAGTCTCCGAGCCTGGACTCTCCTGGGTCAACGGGTTTGCCCGACCTCCGCGTAGCGTTGTCGTCAGTCCGCTGTATCCTGCGGGCTGGGTGTTGAGTCGGGCTGGCGCTCTGCCGTCGCTACCTGCGAACGGCGAGTCTGTAAGCTTGGACCCTGCCGGGTCAACGGGTGCCCAACCTCTGTTACACAGAGTCCCTGGAAGAAAAACTGACCGCAGGTTAGTTTACCTTACCTGCAGGTCCGTTCGGGTGGAGGAGCGACCCTCCTCCCTGCCTGTCGCTTCGCATGCGGTCGACGATATGTCGCGCATGCGTGCTGGCGGGGTCTTCACGAAGTCACTCACGTGACTCCGAAGTAAAATAAAGACTTAAAGCTTGTTGCATTTTGAATCCTTCCCTTGTTGAACTAGCAAATTACATTTTATGGTTTCATTGGTACTTTCTTGGAACTTGCTCTGATGTGATAAACCTCAACTAACAGTTCCATTATTCTGCTGCCAGTTCCTTTGAGATCGTTAGGTGGAAGACATCAGGAACTATTGACATGTCTGCCTTTGGACCCATTAGATTTTCTTATACTTTGTTTTCCATGATCTGGATTGTTATGAGTTATTCAATGTGATTTGAAATTAGTCCATCTCAAGAAAACATGGAGCACAGTTTGCATAAATACCAAACTACATGTGAAAAGCAAAAAATCCCTTGACTTGCATACAAGAAATCTGTTTGAACTCCAGTATGCCTCCAAATCAGAGCCACAACTATACGCATGAAGTTTAGTTTAGAGATATAGCTTGGAAACCGGCCCTTCTGCTCACCAACGCCACCTCAACTGTCATCACCCATTCACACCAGTTCTATGTTGTCCCACGTCCTCATCCACTCCATATACATTAGCTGCAACTTTACATAAGCCAATTAACTTACAAACCCGCATGTCTATGGGATGCGGGAGGAAATTAGTACGGGGAGAGCATGCAAACTCCACACAGACAGCACCCGAGGCTGGGATCTAACCTAGGTCTCTGATGCTGAGAGCACCTCTACTAGCCGCCCAACTGTGACATTCTAACAAGTGCACACTAAGGTGTAGGTGCAATAGCCTTTGGAAAGCGAACTACTTGCCAAGTAAAAGGTTTTTTTTTAAATCACTCTTTGTTCATTTCTTCACAGATTACCACACTGTTGCTCAGGGATATGGTGGTACCGGCTTTTTACTGAACCAGGAGAATGAAGAAGGAATGGATGATCTAATAAAAGCGGCTCAGGAGGAGTGTCGGAATGGGAATCCGACCCTTATAAATGTCCTAATAGGAAAAACAAACTTCAGGGAAGGTTCCATCTCTGTGTGATAACAAATTCCATGTGGATCACGGGTTTGATGTTTCACGTGTGCCTTGCCTCATTATATTCTCACCCTCTTGGGTATAACTACATAGAATGAAAAGTGAAAACAATTAGAATCATGCAATAACATTCAATGCAAAGAATACTTTATATATAATTTACCAAATCAAAGACTAATTACACTAATGACCACTAGATCTTTTTGGAAAAAAAAATCATTGTAAATTTTATGGATTTTTAGATTTAATATCTGTTAATTTTCCTATAAATTCCTGTGCAGTTTGGAACTGTTCATCAATAGTGGCTCAGTTTACACAGTCTTGAAGGTTCGGGAAGACTTTCTGGGGTGGTACAATGATTTTTGTAGACAGTGAGTAGACTAAAGGATCCTAGGTTGTACATAATTGAAGCGAGTTGCAAAAAGAAAACCAAGGATTTTGGTTTCTATTTCTGTGGAGGCCAGACACTGACAATACCACTGCCCATGGTAATGTAATCAAACTTAGGAACTGGCTGTTGAATTGTAGGCAACCTTGCCATTTTTTTCTGTGGGATTTTTTGATTTAGCATTAATGAAGGATTAATCCTTATGGTTCATTATACTTGCAAACTTGATTCTACAGCTGGCGGTCTTATCTTCCTCTGCCCTCCCCTCCATTCTTTCACGTTCATTTTCAAGCAGATACCCTTTTGAAGGAAGAAAAATGACAAATGACTTTCATTAATGACTTGGTCTGTCTAATATTCAAAAATGTCCTGGACAAGGTACAATATTGGAAGCATGTGGAGTTTGTCCGGAGGCTCATCAGAGTGTATGCAAGACATGGTTACATTCCTGCTTCTGCTTTGGAAGGTGTTGTGAGATGTACGGGGTCTGAGGGCCAGAATATAAGTTTCACCACTTTTGCGTTGATTCTCTCACTCACGATCAGACATGCATCCATGGGATTTTGAGAGCTTGATTCACAAGTGGTTAGAAAATGGAATCACAATGCCAAAGTTTCCAAGGACAGAGCACCTAATTCCCAATATAAGCCAATTTGAGGATAGAGAGTTCTGGCAGCTTTATCGTGGTTGTAGATGCTGGCGTGTTAACTTGCACTTGAGCATCCATGCAGGTGTTCCAAAGGTGACTCGATATGTCAACAACTGATATACAATTTCAGTCCCAAAATATTCCATGTTCAACATTCCCTTCAACTAATGGAGAGTAAAACTATATTAATGGTTGTACTAATTATAAATTCTTATTCCTGTTGTGATTGTCATTTTTTTCCTTGTACCGTTTCTATAGCTTTAATACCCTTTCAGTACAGCGCTGTTTGCCAGCATAAAAGTTGTGATAATTCATGTTTGTCTCATGGTCTAAACTCAAATTTGTCTTTTTGTGAACATTTAAGATCTCTGTGTTTGAACTCCAGGTTTCCTGCTTATTCCTGGTCTCTTGAGCAGATCTCAAAGCTCTTTGGGAAAATAAAACTTCAAGGAAAGTTCCCTTTTTGACACATTTTTCTCCCATAAATAAATGCATTTGATTTTCAGGCACTGGGCACAGCTGGCAAGACCATCTCTAAAATGTCCATTCTAGGCCTTACAATGAGCCATTACATTTCCTATATCATCGTCTGCTTTGATCTGTCATTTTCAAATCTTATCCTTCTATATCGCTAGTTTTCCTCCCCCCCGACTCTCATTCTGAAGAAGGGTCTCAGACCGAAACATCACCCATTTGCCTGTCCCACTGAGTTACTCCAGCATTTTGTGTCCATTTTAGATGGCATTTACTAATCAACCACATTGCTGTGAGTGAGCTTGCATACAGACCAAACTGTAAGGACAGCAGATGTTTTCCCTGAGTTATTGGTGAATCAAATGTTTCTTGTTTCCAACTTGCTGATTGTTTTCTTTTGTTAATATAACCAACTTTATTTTATAATTGAAATTCTTAACTGAATTTAAATTTACCCCCCCCCCCCCCCCCAAAAGCTATCATGGATTTCTGCTCCGTTCTCTGGATTGTTAGTTCAGTTCTCTGAGTTACTTGTCACATTACTTAACAATTATCTACCACGGTACCTCTGCATCAATCGATACATGGTCAATCTGTTCATAAACTCTGGTCATACAACATGGAAACAGGCCCTTCGACCAAACCCATCTAAGCCTGTCCTATTTGCGTTTGACCCATATCCCTCTTAACGATTCTATCCATGTACCTGTCCAAATGTCTTTTAAATATTGTTATTACACCTGCCTCAACCACTTCCTCCTCTGGCTCGTTGCATATATCCAACGTCCTCTGCGTGGAAAAGGTTTCCTCTCAGGTTCTTATTAAATCTTTCCCCTTGCCTTAAACCCTAGCCCTCTAATTCTGGAAGAACTTGAGAAAAATAAATTCTTCTTGTTTATGCCCCTCGTGAATTTATACTCTGCTATGCATCAGGCCTATAGCAGGATGAACAAAATTGAACACAATGCTCAGTCTGAAGGGTTCCGACCAGAAACATCTCACCCAAGCTCTCCCGAAATGCCTGACCCACTGAGTTGCTCCAGTACTTCATTACTTTTTTAGTAGATCACATTTGCAATTCCCTGTATCTATAATTCTCCAAGTGCTGCCTCGCCAACACCATGTACGACTAACATAACATCCCAAATGCATACTCAATGCAAGAAAATGCAGACGCGGGAATCTTAAGTAAAGAACGATGTGCTGGAGGAACTCAACAGGTCAGGCGTCGGAATGAATAGGTGACGGGTTTCCATTACTTGAATTTGTTCTACTAAGTGGGAGTGAGATCCCTTGTGCTCACACAGCCTTAATCTAATGCAATCCCCTCTGTTTCAGTAGAGGTCAGCCTCCGTCAATGTCTCATTCAACAATGGAGCAAGGTTCCTTCAGTCAAAGGAAGTCCCCAACCCCCTTGCCTCAGAGGCATTGTGACTCAATAACTTTTACCATGTCTTGACTCGTCCTGGTTTTCCATAAGACTAAAGTAACGCATAGATTCACCTGTGATACCTTTGCAAGAACACCAACAAAGAGAGGGAAATTGGAAAATGGCTTTGATGTGCAATATATTCACAAGAAGCCATGGTACATAGAAAAATGCATTCCTTTGGAATCAGTTGACTAGAACAGTAGGATCTTTTTTTAAAGTCCATAGAATGTATAAAAGGTAATTGTGAGCTGAGTTCTACCTCCTTTTAAATGGTAAATGCTGTGTTTTAGTAATGTACCTTTTACTGTATATTAAAATAGTTTAATTCAATCTGAGCCTTACTATGTAACTCATCATTTTAACTTAACTTCTGTACATGTTAAAGAACATCATGCTATGATATACAATTCTCACTAGTATGCTATCTCTCGCCCTGCTGGAGGCGGATACATATTTTTGATTGGGATATTTTTGTGGTGTGTACTATTTTAGTCCATTGTATCTCTTAAAACCTGCTTACTTTATTGCTGGACAAATGTTTTTTGGTTACCTTTTGCTAACTCACTCGTGCTTGCTTGCCATTACACCTTCCCCTCTCTACACATTGTATTTGGCCTAGATCTTGATTCATTTAGCTGACGGCCATTATTCACATTCTATTTCCCATCATATTTTCCACCCCTCTACTCTAAGGAGCTCGACCTTAATGTATCTGTACCAAAGCCGTGTCCCATAAGGTCGCTCATTGATTTGTCGAAGATTTTCCTGTCAATCTTTGATCATATTTCATCCTGTCTAGATCCCCTTTTATTCCATGGAAGTTAGCCTTCCAGTTTAGTTTGCATAGTTTCTCCACGTTGAACAAAATAGATTTACACGGCAGTGCACAGTGTAAGGGTGGGTAGTACAGTATGACTTCACTAGATAGACACAGCCTGGAAACGGATCCTACACCCCCACCGAGTTCACGCTGGCCATCATTCATCTGCACACTGGTTCAATGTTATCACAATTTCGCATCCACTCCCTGCACACGTGGGCCAACTAATAGAACAAGTCAAAAAAACATACTAGTGCGAGAAAGACACCAAATGCTGGAGTAACTCAGTGGGTCGGCAGCATCTTTGGAGAACGTGGATGGAACATGGTCGGGTGACATTTCGGGTCAGGAACCCTTCTGCAGACTGAATGCAGGGATTTCATTCCACCCCGGGCAATCATCCGCAGCATCGCGACCCAAAAAGTCACCTATCTGTTTTGTAGGTATTCCAGCATTTTGTGTCTTTCCAGAGTAAACCAGCACCTGCAGTTGTTGTTCTTTTGCAAGCTAGAATGGAAGAAGTAGAGTGTCCGCAGTAGGAATGTGTGCTCAGCCTTAATACACTCCCTTATTTCAGAGAATTACTATAAACAAAGCTAATGCAAATCGAGTTCCTTTATTTCACATTGGATTGGCTTGGAAGCACAATTCTGGCTCTGAATCATCAGGAAGGCTTCTGTCCTCTCACGGTGTCAGAAAGTTGCTGGTTTCTCAAGGTGTAAGTGGGAATACTGATGCTATGTACTTCTTTCCATTTCCATATGTGGACTTGGTCCAGGTGTAGCTCTGAATGTTCATGGAGTCCCCACCAAGGCTCAGCTTACATCTGTGGAAGTAACAGAAGAGAAAATAGTTTGAATAGTTCAGCTTTGATGGCCACCATTCCTCTGGTTAACACGCAACAGAAGGGTAGTTTCTCCAATCTGCCACAGAACTACCACAGAGGGTAGTTGAGGCCAGTTCATTGGCTATATTTAAGAGGGAGTTAGTGGCCCTTGTGGCTAAGGGGATCAGAGGGTATGGAGAGAAGGCAGGTACGGGATACTGAGTTGGATGATCAGCCATGATCATATTGAATGGCGGTGCAGGCTCGAAGGGCCGAATGGCCGACTCCTGCACCTAATTTCTATGTTTCTAAGAAGCTTTTCACTGTACATGTGACAATAAACTAAACGGAAACTGAAACCGCTTCACCTCCCTATAAGACCTAGGACACGCTGTTATTTCAGAGCTAGTCACTTAGCCTAAATATGACTGACTGGTGATAACGCAGGAACCCCTCTGCAGCAGAGCCTAATCATAATATCAAGACTAGCTTTATGCCTGAGAGACTTGGATTTGCATCTTGTGCCAATTTAGACTTTATTTTATACTTTAGAGCTACAGCGTGGAAACAGGCCCCTTGGCCCAAAGAGTCAGCTCCGACCAACGATCACTCCTTATATTAGCACTATCCAACACACTAGGTATAATTTACAGAAGCCAATTAACCTACAAACTTGAGATTGACACAAAATGCTGGAGTAACTCAACGGGACAGGCAACATCACTTCAACTCTCCCTTCGCCATTCCCAATCTGACCCCTCAGTCCTGGGCCACTTCCATTGTCAGAGTGAGGCCCAGCACAAATTGGAGGAACTGCACCTCATATTTTGCTTGGGTAGTTTGCACCCCAATGGTATAAACATTGACTTCTCTAACTTCAGATAGCCCTTGCTTTCTCTCTCCATCCCATCCCCCTTCCCAGTTCTCCCACTAGTCATACTGTCTCTGCCTACATTCTTTCCTTGTCCTGCCCCCTCCCCTGACATCAGTCTGAAGAAGGGTCTCGACCCGACACGTCGCCAACTCCTCTCCATAGATGCTGTCTCATCAGCTGAGTTACTCCAGCATTTTGTGTCTACCTCCGATTTACCAGCATCTGCAGGTCTTTCTTAAACATCCCCTATCACCATTCACCCTTGCTGTGGAAGGATGTAAAACGCCCAGAAGCAGACTATTTCCGCTTGTTATAAAAATGCTGGAAAAACTCAGCAGGTCAGGCCCCAACTGTGGGAAGAGAAACAGAGTTAATGTCCCACATCACAAACCCCTTGTCAGAATTGGGAAGGAGCCAAAAGAGGCCGGAGGGGTTGGGGGAAGAGGATATTTGTACTAGGATAAAACCAGGGTGACCATGGGAATTAGTGGTTAACTAGGTTATCTTGTCGGCAAGCAAATGGAAGCAATTAAGAGAGTGAGAACATAGACATAAAGAATGTAGGAGCTGCAAAATACAGATCAGGAAGATGGGGAATAGAGGTCAGGCTAGACAAATCCACCACTCTCCCCATGGTCACCCCAATTTCACCCTATCAAAGACATTCCTCTTCCCGCAGCTCAACAAGCCTCTTTTGTCTCCCTCCCAGTTCTGACAGAGGGACTTAAACCCAAAAAATTAACTCTGTTTTTCTTCCCGGAGTTGCGATCCGGACTGGCTGGGATTTTCCAGCACTTGTTTTCGTACCTGGCCGAAACAGTTTTGCTTCAGGATGGTTTATGTCCTTCTACAACAAGGGTAATGGCGACAAAGGAGTCGGGTTTGTATCTCTGATGAGGTGAAATTACCATCCGTCTCATGAACAGACATGGAACCAAAAGAGGCCATTCAGTCCATTGGTCCCATGTTGGCTCTTTGAAAAGCCTATTTTAAAAATCAGTTCTAGTTCCGAGCAGTGTTCTCTGAAAAAGGCTATCCAGGAGCGGCACAGGGGCGCAGCGGTAGAGTTGCTGCCTTACAGCGCCAGACACCCGGGTTCGATCCTGACCACGGGTGCTGTCTGTATGGAGTTTGTACGTTCTCTCCATGACCACGTGGGTTTTCCCAGGTGCTCTGGTTTCCTCACACATTCCAAAGACACAGGTTTGTAGGCTAATTAGCATGGTAAAGATTGTAAATTGTCCCTAGTGTGTAGGATAGTGCTAGTGTATGGTGATCGGTGGTCAGCGCGGACACAGTGGGCCGAAGGGCCTGTTTCCGTGCTGCATCTCTAAACTAAACTTTTACTTCAGATATTTACCCATTTCCCATTTTTAAGCCGATTACTGAAGAAATGCTAAGAACTTGGCGTCTCACTGTTTTCTGCCTCTGACCTCAGCTTAATTTTATCTCAGGTGATGATCACACTTTCTGACAATAGAACCAATTTGTCCTTATTTGACCTATTTCCATAGATAAATTCCATTTGCATGTATATTGGAAAATGAGACCGAGGTATCAGATATCCAGCGAGGATTTGTCAAAACACACTTACACTGTATTAGGCCTGGCGATGAAGCAAAGCGTATAAATGGCAAAATCAAACTCCGGACTGGAGCCAATGAACCCTGATCCAACTTGCTTGTAGTATCCGTTCCAGTTAAACTGCATTGCCAGCACGTCTGGGTAGTTGACCCACTGTGGAGATATGGTGAAACTTCAAACCATTGCACCTCCGACAAAATGAAAACGGTAAAACCTTTCTCAGGGCAGTGAAAGTGTATAACATCATGAGAGGAATAGATCAGGTAGATGCACGGAGTAGGGGAATTGAGGACCAGAGGACATAGGTCGAAGGTAAAAGGGGAAAGCTTTAATGGGAATCTGAGGGGTAACTATCTCACACAAAGCGTGGTGAGTGAATGGAAGAAGCTGCCAGAGGAAGTAGTTGAGGCAGGGACTATCCTAATGTTTAAGAAACAGTTCGGTAGGTACATGGCTATGACAGGTTTGGAGGAATTATTGTATGGACAGGTGGGACTGGTGTAGCTGGGACATGTTGGCTGGTTTTGGTAAGATGAGCCGAAGGGGACTGTTTCCACGCTGTATGACTCTAAAGGGCAGGTCCCACACGCAATTTCATTTGGCGACATGTTGCGGGGTGACGCCTGTTTGGTGGCGAGTAGTTGAACATTTTCGCCACGTGCTGCGACGATGACGGGTGCTGCCGGCAAGTCGCCGAAAAAATTGCATGAGTGGGACAGGCCATTAACTCAAAAACCAGAGGATATAGATTTAAGGCGAGAAGGGAAAGATCTATTATGAAGCCACGGGGCAACTTTTTAACACTTCTTTCTACCGCAACCTGAGAGCAGTCCCAAACTAGTCTGTACCTCATCGGTGACCCTCAGACTTTTGATCGGACTTTGCTGGCTTTACCCTGCACTAAACGTTATTCCCTTATGTATCCGTACACTGAATGGCTCGATTGTAATCATGTATTGTCTTCAACAGCTTTTCACTGTATCTCGGCACACATGACAATAAACTAAACTGAACTGAACTTTTTAGGGGTGGTGGGCATATGAAATATGGGAATAAGGGGAGAATGAATTGGGATAAGTGTCAGGTGAATGTAAATGGGTGCTTGATGATTGCATAGATGTGGAGGGCTGAAGATGCTGTATGACTCTAAAGGGACTGATATCGGCATTAAAGAATGGGATAATGTTGATTTCCAGAAGAGGGAATATTTGCACCAACAAAAGGGAGACTATTAGCGGATGGGGGAGAGAGATTAGCACAAGAATTAATAAAAAGCTTTCTGGAAAAGTGTTTTGTCAGCACATGAAAAGAGAAGGGTCTCGACCCGAAACGTCGCCTATCTCCTTCGCTCCTTAGATGCTGCTGCACCCGCTGAGTTTCTCCAGCTTTTTGTGTAACCCATGAAAAGAGAGACCTTAGCACCTGAGAAAATAATACAGGAATGGCAAAACAAGGAAAGGGGAAATATGCTCAGAGTAGACTTCGTTGGGGTATGGGTCAAATGTGGGCAGGTGGGACTCGTTTAGATGGACATCTTGTTCAGCATAGATAAGTTGAGCCAGAAGTTCTGTTTCTGTGCTGCATTGCTCTTTGACAATCTTAAACTACAATTATCCCTTTGTCTCCAAGCACACAGAGTGACCCGCTGAGATTCACAGAATTGTTATTTTGCTTCTGATGGCAGCATCTGTAGTCTCTTGTGTCTCCATTTTTCTCAATGTCTTGGGATTTAAAATTTTATTTTCCACGTGAGGGGGTGTTATTTTTGTGGGGGAAGAACAGTTAGGTTAATTCATCTAAAGATATTGAAGTACTTGCAAACCTTAGGCCGGGGGCTTCGAGCTGTACACGTGTACAAAGAAAGGGAATGGATTGGATGCCATCATTGAAAGAGTTCAGATATCATTGGAGGTTTGTGAGGCTAAAAGGGTTAACATTTTGAGGCAGAATCGATGCCATGGAGCAATTCGAACACAAAATGAAAATGTGAAACCGCAGGCATTTAGTGATGAGGAGATAGAGGGCGGCATGGTGGTGCAGCGGTGGAGTTGCTGCCTTACAGCGCCAGAGACTCGGGTTCGGTCCTGACTGCGAATGCTGTCTGTACGTTCTCCCCGTGACCTCTGTGGGTTTTCTCCAGGAGCTCCAGTCCCCCCCCCCCCCCCCCATACACACTCCAATGTAGGTTAATTGGATTCGGTAAAATTGTAAATTGTCATCATCGACGATCACTCCAAACGAGTATGACTGTCCTCTTGTGAGGACATTGTGCTCTGTTTAATGTGGGGAGACTGTGCACAGACAGCCACCCCATGGTCCTTGACAGATCTGGGTCGGGATCAGTCAGCCACCATCCTCCTCCGCCTGTTCCACCGTTGAGGTCTTGGTTGGATTGCTCTTTGTCAGGGACCTCCCCCTCGACGTTACCGCCATGGGTGGCCCTGCCAGGAGCCTAACTCCGGACGGCATCGCTCTCAGGATCTCAGGACCACACAAGCTTCTCCACCACGACAAGGTGACAATCCACGTAAATTGTGCTTAGTGTGCGTAAGGCAGTGTGAGTGTGCAGGGATCGCTACATGGCGCAGATTCGATGGGCCAAAGGGCCTGTCTCCACGCTGTATGGCTAAACAAAACTAAACATTCTTCAATGAACAGAGGGTTACTGGATGACTAGGACTTGATACCGGTCTATATATTGGATATTTAGGAGGAGATGGTGAGAGGCCGGGGAAGGACTAGAATAGTCAGGTCTGGAGATAATAAGAGCATCAGTCAGGATTTCACTGTAAATGACACGGAGGAAGAGATAGGAAATGTTACCGAGGTGGAATTGTGCCAATGCTGTTTATAGGGGGGGGTTGCACGTAAGGTCACCGGGTCATAGGGCTTGGCGCACGGAGCCGCTCAATCCATCTGGAGGACATCGCAGCGTCCGGTATATGTTGTTAATACATGAAACGCGTACTTTCCTACCTGTTAAAAAACGCCAAAATGGTGAATGTTTGCGCTGTAAAAAATTGTGGAAGTCGGGGTAAGCGTGAGAGACATTACCCAACTTCAAATTTCCAAAAGTGAAGTGAAATGAAGGTAAAGAGAAGTGAGAGCTGAAGGGGCAACAACAGCTAAAGTGCTTGGCGAACATTGGCCTTGCAGATATAGAAATTGAAAATATTGGGAATTATCGCGTTTGCTCCCTGTATTTCATCAACAGTAAGGCATTGTTTGTGTTTTTTCTTGATTCCTTTGGTATCTAAAAAGTCTCAGAAGTGGTAAATCTGGCTGTAAAATTTAAAAATCGCCCATGGCTCTTAAGTGGGTTTCTACATTCAAAATGAAAACGCTTCTGAAGCTAGGTTTATCATTAAATAAAATCTCAAGACTTACGAGTGGTGTGTGGAAAAGGTCTTCTCTCATTAATCTATTGAGATGTATATTTTGGCAAATAATAAAATGTCCTGACAGCTTAAACACCCGCTCCCTTTCAATAGGATATTGTCAATTTGCTGAGGTTGATTATGTCCAATTAACAACTAACGATTATGCCATTCTTTGGCTTGCATCTGAGTAAAATGTAATTCAAATCCCACGTATTGTTTGCGATTTAAAAAAAAAATTATAATTTTGTTTCAAAGGCGTTTTCTTTTTGTATGTAAAAACCCACTTGAGAACCATGGGCGATTTTTAAATTTTACAGCCAGATTTATCACTTCTGAAAATTTTTAGATGCCAAAGTTGATGAAATGCAGTGAGCAAACGGCCAATGTTCGCCTAGCACTTTGGCTGTTGTTGCCCCTTCAGCTCTCGCTTCTATCTACCATCATTTCTCCTCACTTTTGGAATCCTGAAGGAGGATAAATGTCTCTCACGCTTATCCCGATTTCCATAATT
This sequence comes from Okamejei kenojei, assembly GCA_035221665.1. Taxonomy (NCBI): domain Eukaryota; kingdom Metazoa; phylum Chordata; class Chondrichthyes; order Rajiformes; family Rajidae; genus Okamejei; species Okamejei kenojei. The sequence continues at coordinate 11,793,067 of CM069159.1, forward strand.
ATTTACAGCGCAAATATTGACCATTTCAGCGGGTTTTAACGGGTCCCCTACGCTGGAAACAATGGTCAGTGCTTACCTGCAGTTCATCGCGTGTACTCCAGTTGCCGTAGCGTAGCAACAGTACGGGCCATGGGTCGCGACCCAACTGCCGTGAAACCTCCCTATTCATAGAGTGTAGGAAAGAACTGCAGATGCTGCTTTAAATCGGAGGTGGACACAAAATGCCGGAGTAACTCAGCGGGACAGGCAGCATCTCTGGAGAGAAGGGTTTCGACCTGAAACGTCTCCCATTCCTTCTCTCCAGAGATGCTGCCTGTCCCGCTGCGTTACTCCGGCATTTTGTGTCTACTGCCGTTTATACAGAGTTCATCTCCAGGAGGCCATAGAGAACATGACCCTTGTACAGTACTCCAACATTCCACACATTCACAGCTCTCCACATACCTCAGTACATGGCCATTTCCAATGGGGCACTCACCGGGCCATTGTAGTTGTAACTGTAATAGTTGAGTTCGTTGTTTTTCTCTGCCAGGTAAAACCGCACCCAGTTATGGAACCCAGACACCTTGCCTCGCTTCACTTCACCTGTTCCCGAAAGGAATTTGAAGCCAGTGAATTAATGGACAAGCATCATCTACAGACCCAGAACCAAAATCAAGCAGCAACATTCCCTCCACAGGTGCTGCCTGGCTCACTAAGTTCCTCCAGCACTTTTTTTTTTGCTCCAGGTTCCAGCATCTACAGTTTAGTTTAATTTAGAGATACAGCGCGGAAACAGGCCCTTCGGCCCACCGACCATGCTCCGACATGCGACCCCCGCACATTAACACTACCCTACACACACACACACACACACACGGATTTTTTTTTTCCATTTACACCAAGCCACTTAACCTACAAACCTGTACGCCTTTGGAGTGTGGGAGGAAACCGAAGATCGTTGAGAAAACCTGAGCAACCGGAGAAAATCGCACACGTTGCAGGTGGAAAACTCTTCACAGACAGCACCCGTAGTCGGGATCAAAGCCGGGTCTCAGGCGCTGTAAGGCAGCAACTCTACCGCTGCCCGTGCAGTTCCTTTTGTCTTCAACTGCTAGTCAATCTTTTGTACAAAGGATGTGTCTGATCATTGAGGTTCAGACTACCTTAGCAGCTGGAGGAGACAACCTTGCTGCTTCACTTCACCATCCGGCATTTCACACCTGCCGATCGGAACAGCCTCCGAAATTTCATTCAGTTTCATTCAGCATAAAACAGACCACATTACCTCAGCTCACCTCCTTGATACAGCTGGAATCATTGTCATACAGCATGGAAACAGAGCCTTCACCCCAAGTCGTCTATGCTGACTGAGATGCCCCATTTATGATAGACACAGTGCTGGAATACTACAGTGGGTCGAGCAACAACTCTGGGGAAAAGGATCACGTGTCATTTCAGGTCGAAACACTTCTTTAGATTGAAAAGAGAAGGGTGGGGGTGGGGTGGTCCTATCTAGTCAGTCCCATTTGTACCTTGTGAGTTGTGACCCCATTTGCTTGTGTTTGGCCCATGTCACACTAAACCTATCCTATCCATGTACCTGTCCAAGTGATTTTTAAATGTTCTGCGAGTACTTGCCTCAACTACTTCCTCTGGCAACTTGTTCCATATACACACCACCCTCCAAGCGAAAAAGTTACCTTTGAAATAAATATTAAACCTTGCCCCTCTCACCTTAAACCATGTCCTCTGATTCTTAATTCCCTTACCTTGTGTAAAAGCCTCTGTGCATTCACAGTATCTATTTCACCTCAGGACTTTGTACACTTCCATTAGATCATTCCTCAGCCTCCTGCGCTCCAAGGAATAAAGTCTTAGCCTGCCCTATAGCTCAGGCCCTCGAGTCCTGGAAACATCCTTGTAAATCTTCACTGCAGTCTTTCCAGCTTAACAACATGCTACAGCAGGGAGACCAAAACTGACCAGAATACTCAGTGTAGCTTCACCGACGTATGGTGCATAAACATCTTGCGATAAACATCGAGGTTTCTCAGAGCTGAGTTGACCTTGCAAAGTTCTCATCCGCTCTCCCTTGGTGAGACCGGATGCGAGTTCTCTTGAATCATCCATATTCTGCACCTCGCACGCAACAAAAGCTTTTCACTATACCTCGGTATGTGATAGTAAACTAAACTTAAACTCTGCTCTCAGCCCATCTCCTCCTGTGTTCCCTTGGACCTTGCCTTCCAACCACTCTCTGCATTCAACAATTTCTGCCAGCTCCAACAAGAATTCACTAACAACACATGTACCTCTTCTCCTCACATTTCGTAAGGACTCAAATTTGCCAAACCTTAAGGTAACTCACTCACTCTTTCTGTTTGTATCAGAGCAGGCCATGTCCTCCTCATATTACACACTCCATGAATCTCTCTGCTGATCCTTGATTGCACTCACACTACAGTAAGTATAATCCTTCGGTGAGACTAGACTTGTGACCCTCGGTCTGCTTGCAGTCTCACCAGCGTCCACTTTTATCCTTCAACTCAAATCTTCTTGCGATAAACATCAACCTTCCTTTTCCCCCTGACTCTCAGTCTGAAGGGTCTTGACACGAAACGTCACCTATTCCATCTATTTCTCCATAGATGCTGCCTGACCTGCTGAGTCACTCCAGCTTTTTGCATCTATATACAGTTTACATTCCTAATTGCTTGCTCAACACAATGTTAATTTTCAGCATCTGAACATTAATCTCTCAGCATCTACAAAACACTCGCCTCTCCTATTTTGTTTAGACCAAAATGGACATCATATTTTTCCTCATAACATTCCATTCGTCCATTTATTTAGCCTATGTTCTTTTATTGTGCATCCTCATCACAACCCAATTTGGTACTAACTGTACAATCAAGGTCTCCTAATCCAAATCAGTCACATCGACACAAAAAGCTGGAGTCATTCAGCGGGACAGGCAGCATCTCTGGAGAGAAGGACGGGTCGAGACCTTTCCCAATATGGACAGCTCCTTACGACTCCAGTTACAAGGGTGGTCAATGAGGTAGATGGTAGTTCAGCACTCTGTTTTATTAAACAAGATGCAGACATTTCCAATTCTTACAATATTGACCTGGGGTTATACTGACGTTTTCCACGGATCATTGTCATAGATTGTCCTTGTCTTTGAACATTTTGTCAAGAGATTCTACGCACCTGAAAAGACGTGCTCAAAACCACTGGAGTCGAGGACATTATTGTATCTACGGTACAATCCAAACCACATCTTCTTCAGATCTTCTTCAAGCTCAACTTTGGAATTATACAATTCTATGAAAGGGGAGAAAGAGAACTCCTGAAATCCAAACCTTCAAGTTGTATGCAAGGCACCATATATGTGTGTGAACTCTCTCGTGGAGACAGACTATGTGTGAATGTGACTTTTATATCCCTATACACTGCATGCAGCATGTATGTTACATGTATGTAACTTCTCGTGTGTCATACACATTATATACTCTGTAAATAACCTGGAGTCTGCGTAAATACCTCGTGCACGTTGCTTTTATCATTTACTCTGCATGAATCTTTTTCACATTGAAGTCTGGCTCAGTCAGTGGCAGCTAGGAATAGACTGGGTGACAACCAACAATAGTTTGGTGACTACTGGAGAGACAGTTGACGGCACGGACAGACGGCACCCGGGACGGGCTGGGTTAGCACCCCAGTCTGTGTGTTTCGTGAGAAAGACACCCAACAAAGCTACGGAAAGGCCTAATAAACCACCATGGCCCAAAAAAATCCATCAGGCGAGAATGAAATGCTCGGAGAAGGAGAAAGAGGTGCAGCGTACGCACAGGCCTTGAACCTGGTGAGACGCGGGAGGAGCCCGGCCAGGACTCACCCCACAGAGCCCAGTCCCTCCACGCACTAGAGTATCCCAACCCCTGCAGAGTAGTTATTAAGATGGCTGATCCGTCGGCGGTTGCTGCTGGGACGCAAGTCGGGGCCTGATCAACCCCGGCTGGGTCGCCTGGGCGAGGGTGTCTGATGTTGTGGGACCCGAAACACCCGATGACCCCAGGTCACATCACTGAGGATGCGTCCCAGCGCATCTACAAGATGTATATTTTTCACTTCTACATTCATGGCCTGCTTAATATAACCTTGTCTTGCAGCTTGTCTTGTCTTGCACTCCTTGGTGCAGTACCCCACCCCAGGTCCCCCCAGGACACTTACTCTTTGAGTGGAGGACGCTGTACAGATGCTCCATGATGGGGGTGCGCATGATCTCTTTGATAAACGCATCCTCTTCTCCCAACTGCTCGGGTGTGAAGTTCTCAGGGGTGCCTGTCATTCGGTGGTAGTTGTCCAGGAGTGCGATGAGTTTAGCAAAGGTTGGCTTGGAGAATATGGCGGCCTCGTTCACGTATTCATAGAGGCTGCAACATAAAAATAAGGGTCAAAGAACCGTGAGACCCTAAATTGAGGGGCTTAAACCCAACTTAGAGTGGCAACGTTTAAAGGGGGTGTGTGGGTCAGGTCTTTTTTACACAGAGAGTGGATCGCGTTGTCAGGGTTAGTGGAGGCAGATATAATAGCAGCGTTTAAGTGACTTTTATCCAGGCGTGTGGATATACAAGGAATTGAGTGATATGGATTAGGTACTGACGGCTGAGATTAGTTTATTTTAGCATCATGTTCGGTAAGGATATTATGGGCTGAAGGGCTGTTCTTGTGCTGTACAGTTCTATGTTCTATGTTCTGTTACCTGTATTTTGTGAATTCCTGTGCAGTTTCTGCATGACATTGCCAAGATGGTTGGTGGGTCATGTTATTATCAGTTTAAAGTGTTACACAGCAGAATCCCACAATATTGCACCTCGTTTAGCAGTGAGACAGACTGGATGAGATTATCGTACTGGGGCAACTGATTGTATCAATCACACCCGGCATAGTTTTAAAAAGAAGCTCAATAATATCCTGGCCAGCACTTTACAGAGTCAGATTCAAGTCAAGGTTCAACAGTGTTCAATGTAATACACGGATAAAATATAATAGTCGAACATTCAATAAAGTAATAACTGTCATATTATGCACAAAAAATCCCAGGCACAACAGGCATAATAGTGAGACAGGTTATAACCTCCGTTTAGTATGATTTAGTTTAGAAACACAGCGTGCAAACAGGTCCTCCGGCCCACCGGGTCCTGCGCTGATCAGCTTTCCCCGAGCACTAACACTTTCCTAATCACACACTAGGGACAATTTACAATTATACCAAGCCTATTACCCTACAAACCTGTACGTCTTTGGAGTGTGGGAGGAAATAGGAGATCCCGGAGAAAACCCACACAGGTCACGGGGAGAACGTACATGCTCCGTATAGACAGCACCCGTAGTCAGGATCGAACCCGGGTCTCTGGCGCTGCGAGGCAGCAACTCTACTTCTGCGCCACCGTATCGCCCGGTTCTAATGCTATCGTTTTGTGCATGTCACACAGACTAGTGTCGATTATTCCGTGCAGGGATGCCACACACTCATCACCAATCTCTCCATGACTGGGAGTGGGAGTGGGAGGGAGGCAGCTAAGCAGGGGGTGATGCCATTGACCCCATTGATTCCATTTACACCTCACGCTGCCTCGGCAAGGCCACCAGCATAATCAAGGACAAGTCGCACCCCATCACTCCCTCTCCTCCCCTCTCCCATCAGGCAAGAGGTACAGAAGTGTGAAAACGCACACCTCCAGGTTCAGGGACAGATTCTTCCCAACTGTTATCAGGCAACTGAACCATCCTACCGCAACTAGGCAGCAGTCCTGAACCACATCGGACTATCTTTAATTGTACTTTACCAGACTTTATCTTGCACTAGACGTTATTCACATTATTCTCTCAAGTCTTTAGATTGTGGGAGGAAACCGGAGCACCCAGAGAAACCCACGCAGTCACAGGTAGAACGTACACACTCTGTCCAGACCGCACCCATAGTCAGGATCGAACCAGGTTCTCTGGTGCCGTGAGGCAGCAACTCTACTGCTGCGCCACTGTGCTGCCCTCTATCCTTTAACTGTACACTATGGATGGTTCAAATATAATCATCTATTTTCGTTCCGCTGACTGGTTTGCACACAACCTTGGTACTAGTGACAACAAAATGAACTAAAACTTAAAACGTGTTTAAATTGTGGTTTGGGAGGCAAGGTGGGTCGGCACAGATTGATTAGTACGGGTGTCAGGGGTTATGGGGTGAAGGCAGGAGAATGGGGCTAGGAGTGAGAGATAGATCAGCCATGATTGAATGGGGTAGTAGACCTGATGGGCCGAATGGCCTAATTCTGGTCCTATCATTTATGATCTTATGGAACCAATCTAAGACCTAGTGGTATATGTCGATTAGCTGCTAGGTGCAACTTTAAGGTTGGTGAGTTGACCATGGCACCCGATTATGATTTGTTACTAGTTTATTCATTTAGTGATTATGGCTAAATGAATAAACAAGTGACACTGACATTCCTCCGTGGAAGTTAGTTCAGAAGAAATCACAATTTAGTTCCAAACAGCAGAGTTTCTGATGTTCGAGTATTTGTATGTTCCCACCGGTTTTTGGCCAGATCGACCTTGGCCCCAGTCTGGGAGTTGGTAACGGGGCTCTGAAGGTTCAAGCGAATGTCGCCAACTGAAGCTTTGTTGATGTCCAGCGCGTAGATCTGTTCAGAAACGTCGAGAAGCTCCTGCGCCGTGAATCCAGTCCCTGGGTTGCTGGCTGCAAGACAGTGACATCCACTACCATCAGCTGTGAGACTGTGAACCCCTCCCCGTGACAGAGCGAGCGAGTGAACGAGCGTGTGTGTGTGTGTGTGTGTGTGTGTGTGTGTGTGTGTGTGTGTGTGTGTGTGTGTGTGTGTGTGTGTGTGTGTGTGTGAGTGTGTGTGTATGTGAGTGTGTATGTGTGCGTGTGTGTATGTGAGTGTATTTGTGGGAGTGTGTATGTGTGAGATTGTGTGTGTGTGTGAAAGTGTGCGTGTGAGTGAGTGCATGTGTGTGAGCTTGTGTGTGTGCGTGAGATTGTGTGTCTGTGTGTGCAAGAGTGTGCATGATTGTGTGTGTGCATGAGGGAGTGTGCATGAGAGTGTGCAAGAGTGCCTGCAATAGTGTACAAGAGAGTGAGAGTGTGCAAGAAAGTGTGTGCAAGAGTGCATGAGAAAGTGAGAGACGACAGAGAGACAGAGAGACAGAGAGACAGAGAGACAGAGAGACAGAGAGACAGAGAGACAGAGAGACAGAGAGACAGAGAGACAGAGAGACAGAGAGACAGAGAGACAGAGAGACAGAGAGACAGGTGCAAACCCAATCAGCAAGAGGGCAAAACTCAGAAGAGAGACATTAGTGTGGACATGCTGTGACTAGATGCTGCCAACAAGTTTGTGGACGTTTCAGACCAAAACTGGGTGGTGTTATAGAGTATGAAGGACAAGCTTTGTGATTGAAGTAGATTTGCTCACTTCAGGAAAGCTGAAGGATGCATCCACAAAAGATCTCTTGACAACGTCAGAAACACTTTATAATCTGAACCACGGGAGGTGGCTGCGTTATCATTTGGAGGAGGAGAGGAATCAACAATACGAGGAGGTGGGTGGATGTATTGTTGCTCTCTGAAAACTTTCTATACGCTGCGGTTTTGTAAATTACTGGGGGACAATGTTATGTGACCATTTTGTCTGTGGGCTATGAAATGAAATCTTTGGTGGGGAACGGTTCACAACTCCCAATGCAACATTTAACTTGATGTCAAATAGCATTCTTCATGACAGGAATGTCTACATTGTGTGCTCAGTATGAACAGTGACAGCAGGGCAGTGTATATCCTCTATCATCATGGGGTTTAGATCAGCCTACCTTATATCAGGTCCTCCCTCAGACTCCAATACTCCAGAGAAACCCTGCCAAGTGCCTACAGAATCCAAGCCTGACACCTGCAGAACCACAAACTCCACTTCTGTCACCACAGGTGCTGCCTGTGCTGCTGAGTATCTCCAGTATTTTCTGCCTGCAATGGAGACTGCTAACTAGGGCCCGATCTTGATGGTGAAAATTTCTCCCCCAATTCAGACGAGAGCAAGGTCTGAAAGTTTTGGTGAAGAGGAATTTGAAACTTAAGTTTCATTTGTGGAAAAACAGCGTCATAGTATTTGCTTGATTTCAATTGATTGATTGGAAGATACAGCATGGACACAGGCCCTTCAGCCCACCGAGTCCGTGCCGGCCATCGATCACCGTTCACACTGGTTCTATGTTATCCCACCTTCGCATCCACTTGCTACACTTTAGAAGCAATTTACAGGGGCCAATTAACCTACAAACCCGCACGTCTTTGGGATGTTGGAGGAAACCGGGGGCACCCGGAGAAAACTCAGGTGGCCACAAGGAGAACGTGCAAACTCCAGAAGATAAGCACATGATGCTGGAGTAGCTCAGCGGGACAGGCATCATCTCTGGAGAGAAGGAATGGGGGACGTTTCTTCGAGACCCTTCTTCAGGTCTTCGGGTCTTGGGTTTAAACCAGCATCTGCAATTCCTTCCTACATGAGTAAACTCCTCACAGACAAAGCATCCGAGGTCGGATCGAACCCAGGTCTGTGGCACTTTGTGGAAACAGTTCTACCAACTGCACCGATTATCCAAATTGTGGTACTGCTCTAAAAATTGACAATGAATACAGATCAAGAAGGTTTTCATTGTGTTTTGTTGTGAAGTTCTTGCATCAAAAATGGGTGATAACCGAGAAGTTATCATTCAAATCCAATGATATTTGTATTAATGTGATTCCACTTTCTCATTGAGCAAGCAGTGTAATGCCGCCCTCTGCTGGCTGAAGATGTAAACTACTGCTTTGCAGTTTTGACTGCAGAAATCTTAAGGCCCTGTCCCACTTACGCAACCTTTACAGGCGACTGCCGGCACCCGTGATAGGTCGCCGAAATTTTCAACATGTTGAAAATTCAGCCTGCGACCAGAAAGACGCTACGACTCTTTGAAGACCTCTCACGACCATAGGAGACCTCTCACGATCATATAGCCTGTATGGTCATGAGGGGTCTCCTATGGTCGAGAGGGGTCACCCGCGACATGTCGCCAGGGGTCGCTTGTATGGTCGTGAGAGGTCTCCTATGGTCATGAGGGGTCTCCAAAGGGTCGTAGTGTCTTTCTGGTCACCTGGTCATGAATTTTCAACATGTGAATGCAGGAGTTATTTGAAATGATAGAAATTTGAGGAAGGACATTCTTGCTATTGAGGGAGTGCAGCGTAGGTTTACAAGGTCAATTCCCGGGATGGCGGGACTGTCACATGCTGAGAGAATGGAGTGGCTGGGCTTGTACACTCTGGAGTTTAGAAGGATGAGAGGACACCTCATTGAAACATATAAGATTATTAAGTGTTTGGTCACACTAGAGGCAGGAAACATGTTCCCGATGTTGGGGGAGCCCAGAACCAGGGGCCACAGTTTAAGAGTGAGGGGTAAGCCATTTAGAACGGAGATGAGGAAACACGTTTTCACACAGAGAGTGGTGAGTCTGTGGAATTATCTGCCTCAGAGGACGGTGGAGGCTGGTTCTCTGGATATTTTCTAGATAGGGCTCTTAAAGATGGGGAGAAGGCAGGAACGGGGTACTGATTGGGGATGATCAGCCATGATCACATTGAACGGCGGTGCTGGCTCGAAGGGCCGAATGGCCTACTCCTGCACCCATTGTCTATTGTCTATTGTTAATCAACGTTCATACCGCTGTGTTGTAAGCATTATTTGCCCAAGCAAAGGGTTCCCATCTGAAAAGTCACCCGTTCCTTTTCTCCAGAGATGCTGCCTGACCCGCTGAGTGACTCCAGCACTTTGTGTCTATCTTTGATCTTCCTACAGCTCTCAATATGCCAGACATGAACTGACCTGGGTTTACACAACTATAGCAGAATGTTTACCCCCTTCTGGTCGAGTTCCACGGAGATAAAGTCCATCTGGAAGTCCAAATGAATGTCCATGGAGACCTATCTGCCCACTTCTTAACCCACCTCCTTCAGAATATCCAAAACCAGCAGCTTACTCTACGTTTAATTATAGATTTCTGTGGATTATTGATGATGGAAGTTAAGCGATCCCCTCAGTTATTCTTTGGCAGCCTTTGCTCCTTTGCCTTCAGTAACAGCATGATACAGACGGCTGCAAGCTCCAGTCGTTTGGGTAATGGAAATTGACCCTTGCAGAATTCACAGATCACAAGCCAAAACAAAAAGACTTGCCCCAGTCATTCCTTTCCTCTCCTTGCTCCCATCAAGACAAAGGTGCAGAAGCTTGCCCATATTCCTCTAAACCTATTTTATCCATGTATCTGTCCAAATGTCTCTTAAATGGTGCACTAGTATCTGCAAAGCATGAAGAAGAATCTGCAATATCCCCAAACCACACAATTCTAATCCTACCTCGATGACGGAACACTACCGACCACCTCCTACCCAACGATGGATTTAGTAGATTAATACAGTATGGAAACAGGCCCTTCAGCCCAACTTGCCCACACCGGCCAACATGTCCCAGCTACACCAGTCCCACCTGCCCGCATTTGGTCCATATCCTTCCAAACCTGTCCTTTGAGCTGGGAACCAAACCTATCCACATGACGTGGACTTTGCCTTGTTGGTCTGGATAGAGATTATGTGAGAGGCAACAGAAAGAAGGAGGATAGCAGTAGTGATGTGGGTTTGGGAACGAGAGAGAGAGAGAGCGAGAGAGAGAGAGAGAGAGAGAGAGAGAGAGAGGGGCTGCAAGAGCAGGGGATAATAGGCAGAAAACTGAAAGAATAAAAGAGAGAGAGAGGGGTACAATGCAAAAAAAGAGAGAGAGAAAGGAACACAGAGTAAGAAGCGGGACTGCAGATGATGGTTTACAAAAAAAGACACAAAGTGCTGGAGCAACTCAGCGCGTCAGGCAGCATCTCTGGAGAACATGGATAGGTCACACTTTGGGCCGACCGATAGTGAGGATCAGAGTGAGAGAAAAACCAATCCAGTCGTCAAAAGGTATGGGTGGATGGATGCAGAGAGAGGAAGAAAGGAATGGAGAGAGATTAAAAAAGAAAGAAAGAATGGTCTCCAAATCCATTCTGTAGCTCACACTTACCCCCGCACAGAGAATAGTAATCGTGGCAGCAGTTCTGGTACTGGTCACACTTGCTGTTGCAATGGCAGGGATCGTTGCGGTCATAATGCTCATTGCATCTTCCCTTGCAGGATGTTCTTGCTACAATGATCACGGACAGAAAATACAGCGTTCTGTTAGCCCAAAACTTGACCAACTTGGGTCACCCCTATCGATCCTGTTAGTCACAACTTTGCAAAACTCTAGTATATTTGTGAAACATTGCTTCCCTTTCATACATCAACTCTGACTCTGCCCAATCCACTGCCCTGGTAATGGATCCAGCGTGTTCCCTGTGACTGATGCTTTAGGTTTAGAGACACAGCATGGAAACGGGCCTTCAGCCCACTGAACCCACGCAGACCATCGATCATCCATTCACACTAGTTCCATGTTAGCCCACTTTCGTATCCATTCCCTATACATTAGGGGAAATTTACACAGGTTAATTAGTTTACAAACCCACACGCTTTGGGATGTGGGACAAAACTAGAGCACCCGTAAGAAACCCATGCTGTCACAGTGAGAACGTGCAAACTCCACACAGACAGCACTCGAGGTCGGGATCGAACCTGGGTCTCGGGTGATACGAAGCAGCAACAGCATCACTGCACACCCCATAGATGTCAGGCTAACTAATCGATAATCCCCATTTTCTTTCTATTTTTGCTCTTCAATAATAACATTATGAATGAATGAATAAGTTTATTGACCAAGTATGTTCACATACAAGGAATTTGCCTTGGTGCTCTGCCCGCAAGTAACAACAGGACATACAGTAACAATTAAGAATAACATAAAACATAAAACATTATACATACTATCTTCGACTTTGTGGGAACTATTCTAGGTTCTATTCAATTTTAGTAAGTAACAACTGTTGCGTCCATTGCCTCATAGAATTATACAGCATATAGGCCATTCGGTCCATCTCCTCTATGCCGACCACTGTGTCTTCCTGATCTCGGCCCACTTGGCTGCATTTGGCCCATATCCCTCTACATTCTTCCTATACATGTAGGTATGTTACAAAACTTACCGCCAGCGGTGCTGCAGTTCTGTCACTGGCCGTGTGCACGCCTTTGGCGCCTTTGAGGGGGGGGGGTTAAAATGCGGTTTTCTCCTGCCTGCCGGAGTTCTATTTTCTCGGGGTGCGAGCTTTTGCTGAAGATTTGTTCCGACTGCCGGTCTGTGAATTTTTTTTTTTTTTTTTTTTTTTTTAAAATCGCCCGACAATTTCAGCGCTGGAGTAAAATAAAAATTAGCTTCTAATGCCGTGAACGCCGACAACGGGGACGGCTTTCACGTATGGGGCAGGTAAAGGAAAGCCGTTGATTTTCCATATAAACGTGCTTCTTAGGATGCCTTTAATCCAAATTTCATGTTGCAAAAAGGTGATTTAGGCCCCATACGAACCGGCAGTATTTTTCCTGCTGATATGGGGTTTAAATTCACCGCAACCGCAACGTTCCAATCGATCGTGTTCCACAAAATCCCACTTGCAAGATGATTAAAATGGCCATTAATTTACGGGAATTAAACACTAAATTCCTTCCATTTGGCCTATAAATTCATGACAATGAGATTTAAAAATCATGTTAAATTGTGAATTCTTGTGTGAATGTTATGTGGACACTTGGGCTTTTAAAAAATGTTAATCTTTTCTTAAGAATTGGATAGATGTTTAGATCTAGTAATTGAATTTTGTAATTAGCTACAATTGGGTAACTAACTAATTATATGCTTTAATTTTCATCCTGGGTAAGCTAATTTCAATGCTGCTACCCGCTGAGTTTCTCAGCTTTTTGTGTACCCTCATTCTCCAGCATCTGCAGTAAGATTGTTTCATATTTGTTTCAGAATGCTTCAATCTATAATAGCTGAAAATTTATTTCAGTTCTCTTAATATTTAAGAAAGTTACGGGTTTTTGACTGTCCTCGATCACAGCTTTTGTGTTAAGTCAATGGAAAAGCAATAGGGAACAAGATGCTAATATCCGAGTATGAAAATGGCCATAACTATTTTAATACTGAAGATATGAAAGTGCATTAGGTGTCAAATTAAACTTCTTTTTATGCTTTATCTGATGGGATACATTGCAGACTTGATTTTTTAAATCTCAAAATGTTGTAACGTTGCTAATACATGTACCTGTCTTTCAAACAACATAATCATGCCCACCTCTAGCAGCTCCTTCTGTATACCTAACACGCTGCGTGAAAAACTTGCCCCCCAGCTATCCTTTAAATCTCTCTCCTCTCACCTTATACCTCTGCACTAGTTTTAGAAAAAATGCTGTGGCAATTCATGGGCGGCATGCTGGAGGCGCAGCGGTAGAGTGGCTACCTTAAAGGGGCAGACACCTGGTTCAAACCTGACTGCGGGTGCTGTATGAATGGACATTGGATGTTCTCCCTGTGACCGCATGGGTTTTCTCCGGGTGCTCTGGTTTCCTCCCACACTCCAAAGATGTATGGGTTTGTAGGTTAATTTGCTTTGGTACAAATGTGAAATTGTTGCTAGTGTGTAGGATAGTACTAGTGTCCGGGGTGATGGCTAGTCGGCATGTACTCGGTGGGCCGAAGGGCCTGTTTCTGTGCTGTATCTCAAAAGTCTAAAGTCATCTTATCTCTGTCCATGCACATCCAACGCTTTCCAAGTGGAGTTTTTTTGGACTAGGTAGGATTGTAGGACAGCGAGCACAAGGGAGTGGGTGATACGAGTCATGTGGCATGGTAAAAAAGGCCCTTTGGCCCCTAGGAGTACATGCTATCAAATATCGATGTACACTAAACCTATACCGTCTCATTTTCTTCTTGCAACATTCCCATCGACTCCTCTGAAATTCTAGCACACACTTGCACACACGTGGCAATTTTGACTGGGTCAATTAGCCCACTAAGCTGCACGTCTTTGGGATGGGAGCAGGGCCAGATATTCCACTTGTGAGGCCCCTCCCAATTCCCCACCCCCACGACGAGAGGAAGATGGAAGCGTCCACCAGATTGGTGCCGATGTGCAGCTGAGCGTGGCCAATGAGATAAGGGCTGGAAAGCTGTGCTTTTAATTATTGGCAGTGCTAGTGTCGAGTTATCGGCTTAAAACACTATTATTCTGAGATGGAGGGCAAGGAAAATTACTGAAGTGTCGTTTGGAGACTACAGTGCGTTGTGACAGCATATGTAAGAAAGGCCTTTGACAGTGTCAAAAATATTATGCACCAGGCATAAATATTATGCAACAAGGAAGATTTTCAAAAAGGGGGGTGGCATGGCAGGTATAAATGTTTTTAATGTGAAGCAAGTGCACGCAGCGCATATCACATGTGCGAAGCTCAAAGACCCTTGAGGCTGGGGTCCAGGGCCCACTTAAGGGCTCTGGGGTTTTAGATGCTCTCGGGTGCATTCCGAGCCTTCTTTTGGTGCATTTTTCCACCAAATTTATGACCAATATTTCAGAAATAATTTTGGTTGAGTCAAGAGTAATGAGTGGGTGGAATGGGATGATTGGGATCATTGTTGTAAACATTTTTTTATTTTAAAAAATGAGCAGTCCTTGTTTTAATAATCAAGTTGTACTGTAAAATGTTATGGAAAATGTTATAAAGGAGCATGCAAACACTGCAAATAAAATACTGTATGTTTTTGCAGTAAATAAAACCTTTTTTTAGAAAATGTTTTTTGTGTTGATTTGATTGCCTGTTACTGTTCGACTGTGTTAGTGTGTGCACATTAAAAATATGATGCAAAATGAAAGTCGCAAACTATGGAATACATATTTTTTCAGTATTGTTATCAAGGAAAAGGAAGCAGTTCCAATTGTTTGATATTATTCATATGGAAGAGAAAATATAATTGCGCTAAAACCTACCTTAATTTTGCAATCTCACTAAAGATAATCCCCCTTTCCCTCTCCCCCTCTTCCTTCCCCCTCCTTCTCTCCCTCCCCATCTCTCTCCCACCTTCCCCTCTCTCTCCCCCCTTCCCCTTTCCTCCTTCCCTCCCCTCTCTCTCCCCCCTCTGTCTCAACCCCCCCCCCCCTTTCCCCCTCTCACACCCGCACCCCCTCACTCTCCCTCCCACGCAGCAAGGCTCCGACTCCGTACCGCAGCCCCCCCCCCCAGCCCGGAGAAATGGGCACTGCTGCAACGCAATATTCCACTACTTAACTGGAGGAGACACCTAGGATCTTTGGTAAATACGAGGCCTCGAGGTGATGGTGTGGAGTACAAATGGCGATCTGAACCTGCCCAGGCTCACTGCGCACGCATGGAGTTTTGTGTTGCTCGGATGGTTGCAATTGTTTTTCCCAAAACTTCCAGCGGGCCGGAATCAGAATTTCGGGTAATTTCTGTCAAAATGGAAAGGTGTTTTTTCTGGGAAAAAAAACACCTTGGCCGGAGGCCCCCCTAGATTTTTAGGCCCTAGGCTTTAGCCTATGAAGCCTATAGGTAAATCCGGCCCTGCCGAGGCCCCCCCCTCAATCTCGAGGCCCTAAAGCCACATCCAACTCACTCTAAAATATAGCCAATGAACTGGCCTCAACACCCTTGTGACTCACTCACTCTCTCTTTCTCATGCTAATCCGTAAATCCGATCCCCTCTCAATCTCCTAAATTCCCCCTGGAATCAGTCTGGGAGAGGAAACTGGGACCAAAACGGGCAGGTGGTCTCACCAAGGAAGAACCTCCCTGCTCCTGTACCAAATAGGGCTTTTTTCAGAACATGCAAGCTCCACACTGGCAGCCACCATTTAAATAATATGGAAGGTTGCCAAACATTTGGAATGAACAAGGACTGCCAGAGCATTCATATATATTGTAAAAGCTGGGGGCCCAGCGGTACCTCCACTCACTTGCCATTGTAGATGCGTCATGGCATGAACCCCTAATCTGTATGCAGATGGGACCCTTGTCGAATCTGGGTCCAGCAGGTTAGAAAAATTCACAAGATTCGTCAGGATCTGGTTATGGGATGTTTGGACGGGATCTGGAGGATGGATAACTGTAGGCGGCCCAGGAGTGTAATGGAAGTGGAGGCAGCTCATGTTCAAGAGATGCTGTAGGATCGAGAGGTGAGCCCAAGGTCTGGTCCAGTCCCAGCAGATGGCTGGGGAGCGGGCTACAGTTATAAACACTTCATTTCTGCACCAGCCTTGGCAAAGCTGCACACACACCCCGAAATACATTGATGGTGCCGAAGTAGAGATGGTCGAAAACATCGTTCTTAGGAACAAATATCACCAGCAACTTGTCCTGGAACGGCCACATTGAAGCAATGGCAGCGACATGTCGCGGGGTGACGACTGTATGGTCGTGAGTAGTCGCCCAGAGAGTCATACCTTTTTTTGGTCGCCGCTGGATTTTCAACATTTTGAAACTTTCCGGCAACCTACTGCGACTATGGCGGGTGTCGGGAAAGCCTCCGAATAAATCGCGTGAGTGGGACGGGCCCTATAGGAAGTCCCAAACAACCTTCACCAACTTCTACAAATGCGGCGTACAAAACATTTCATCGGCATGCACAACAGCATGGATTGCAAACAGCTCCATCCAAGACCGAGAGAAATTGCAGAGAGTTGTGGACGGAGCCCAGACCATCACGCAAACCTACCTCACTTCCATTGATTCCATCCACACTTCACACTGCCTTAGCAAGGCCAGCAGCTTAATCAAGGACCAGGCTCCTCCCGCTCACTCCTCTTCTCCCCTCTCCCCTCAGGTCCGAGGTACAGTAGTTCAGTTTATTGTCATGTATAGCGAGGTACTGTGAAAAACTTTTGTTGAGTGCTAACCAGTCACTGGAAAGACTATACACAATTACAATCAACGCATCCATTGTGTACAGGTACAGGATAATGGGAATACGTTTAAAAATGCATACCTCCAGATTCAGGAACATAGAAGCATAGAAACTTAGAAAATAGATGCAGGAGGAGGCCATTCGGCCCTTCGAGCCAGCACCGCCATTCATTGTGATCATGGCTGATCATCCCCAATCAATGACCCGTGCCTGCCTTCTCCCCATATCCCTTGATTCCACTAGCCCCCAGCGCTCTACTAACTCTCTCTTAAATCCATCCAGTGACTTGGCCTCCACTGCCCTCTGTGGCAGGGAATTCCATAAATTCACAACTCTCTGGGTGAAAACGTTTTTTCTCACCTCAGTCTTAAATGACCTCCCCTTTATTCTAAGACTGTGCCCCCTGGTTCTGGACTCGCCCTACATTGGGAACATTTTTCTTGCATCTAGCTTGTCCAGTCCTTTTATAATTTTATATGTTTCTATAAGATTCCCCCTCATCCTTCTAAACTCCAGTGAATACAAGCCCAGTCTTTTCAATCTGGCATATGGCAGTCCCGCCAATCCAGGGATCATTGTCGTGAACCTACGCTGCACTGCCTCAATCACACGGATGTCCTTCCTCAAATTAGGAGACCAAAACTGTACACAATACTCCAGATGTGTTCTCACCAGAGCCCTATACAACTGCAGAAGAACCTCTTTACTCCTGTACTGAAATCCTCTTGTTATGAAGGCCAACATTCCATTAGCTTTCTTCACTGCCTGCTGTACCTGCACGCCAACTTTCAGTGACTGGTGTACAAGGACACCCAGGTCTCGCTGCACCTCCCCCTTACCTAACCTAACCCCATTGAGATTATAATCTGCCCCCTTGTTTTTGCCGCCTAAGTGGATAACCTCACATTTATCTATATTACACTGCCATCTGCCAAGCATCTGCCCGCTCACTCAACCTGTCCAGGTCACCCTGCAACCTCCTAACATCCTCTTCACAGTTCTCACTGCCACCCAGCTTTGTGTCATCCGCAAACTTGCTGGTGTTTTTCCTAATTCCCTCTTCTAAATCATTAATATCTATCAGAAACAGCAGGGATAGTTTCTTCCCTGCTGTTATCAGGCAACTGAACCATCCTGACTCCAACTTGCCTGCAGTCCCAAACCTCCCAGCATTAGAGTGCTTTGAACTATCTTTAATCAGACTTTATCTTGCACTAAATGATATACATTGCATTCTGTATCGACACACTGTGGACAGATTGATTCTAATCATGTATAGTCTTTTGTTTAACTGGATAGCATGCAACAAAAACATCTTTTCACTGTATCTTAGTGCACGAGACAAGAATGCACTATAGTAAGTTGTGTTACTTACAATTGCATGTATTGTAGTCCTGGCAGCAGTCTCCATGTGTCCCACATGCACTGTTGCATTGGCAGTTGTAATTGTGGCTCAAGTTGTCCCCACAGCGGCCCACACATGAGTCCTTATTTCCTGCAATCAAGAGCAGAGAATAATGGAAGGACTAATCATCCCTTCCATCATTGTACCCACATCTCCTGAGGGAACGAGCTGGAAGGTACAACCCCCATTCATCAAGGGCAAGCCTGGGCTCATGTGCTTGGAAGTTCAATCATATCGAGAACAAAGGGGGGGGGGAGAGGAAGGGGGGAGAGAAGGGGGGGGAGAAAGGGGGGGGGAGAGAAGGGGGGGGGGAGAGAAGGGGGAGAGAAAGGGGGGGGGAGAAGAAAGAAGGGGGGGGAGAGAAGGGGGGGGAGGGAGGAGGGGGGGAGAAGAAGGGGGGGGGGAGGGAAGGGGGGGGAGAGGAAGGGAGACGGGGGGGAGAGGAAGGGGGGGGAGAGGAAGGGGGGGGGAGGAGGGGGGGGAGAGGAAGGGGGAAGAGAGGGGGGGGGAGGAAGGGGGGGGGGAGGAAGGGGGGGGGAGAGAGGAAGGGGGGGGGAGGAAGGGGGGGGGGAGAGGAAGGGGGGGGAGGGGAGAGGAAGGGGGGGGAGAGGAAGGGGGGGGGGAGAGGAAAGGGGGGGGGGGAGGAAGGGGGGGAGAGGAAGGGGGAGAGGAAGGGGGGGAGAGGAAGGGGGGGAGAGGAAGGGAGGGGGAGAAAGGGAGAGGAAGGGGGGGGAGGGAAGGGGGGGGAGAAGGGGGGGCGAGAAGGGGGGGGAGAGGAAGGGGGGGAGAGGAAGGGGGGGGGAGGAGGGGGAGAGGAGGGGGGGGGAGAGAGGAAGGGGGGGGAGAGGAAAGGGGGGGGGGAGAGAGGAGAGGGGAGAGGAAGGGGGGAGAGGAAGGGGGGGGGAGAGGAAGGGGGGGGGAGAGGGGGGGGGGAGAGGAGAGAAAGGGGGGGAGAGAAAGGGGGGGAGAGAGAACTCTCAATTAGTACTCAATGTGTGTACAGTCAGGTCTGGTATGTACAGTAGAATCCCATTTAGTTTCTAAGCTGGTGTTTGTCAGCATCTGTGGAATTCTATGTGACTGAAGGCAGATGGAGGCCAATTCACTGGACATTTTCCAGAGTGAGGTAGATTTAGCTCTTAGGGCGAACGTAATCAATGGATATGGGGAAAAAACAGGAACGGCGTACTGATTTTGGATGATCAGCCATGATCATATTGAACGGCGATGCTGGTTTGAAGGGCCGAATGGCCTACTCCTGCACCTATTTTCTATGTTTCTATATTTCTATGTTTCTCTTTTGACAGGTGTACCTGGGACAGATTTGAGGGACACCAATATACTGACGGGAGGGTGCGGAACAATCTCAAGGGTCCTGTGTAGGGATGGGTTGTGGTTCATGTCTGCTACACAAATTGAAGTGTCACTGGCTGTGGACCACAGTCTTTGGATGTATTTCATTTGGTTTGCATGGAACATATTATCATCCTTTTCTGCATGAGCTAGTCAGGCAGGGACAGGTCGGACAGACAAGGAGTCTGGAAATTTCTCCCAGCATGTACTGCAGACAGACACACAAAGCTGGAGTAACTCAGCATTTGTGTCAGGCAGCATCTCTGGAGAAAAATAATGGATGACGTTTCGGGTCGAGACCCTTCTTCAGACTAGTTAGGGATAAGAGAAACTAGAGATATAGATGGTGATGTCGAGAGGTTAAGGATGATGAATGAAAGATATGCAAAAAAGTAACTATGAAAAAGCAAACAGGCCATTGTTAGCTGTCTGTTGGGTGAGAAGGAGAAGCTGGTGTAACTTTGGTGGGACAAGTTGGAAGAGAGGAGCGGCAGGACAATCCATCCAGGGATTCCAACAGTCCTTTCAGTTGAGGCAGAGGTTCACTTGCATCTCCTCCCACTTCATCTACTTCATCCGTTGTTCTCGGGGTGGGCTCCAATATATCGGCGAGACCAGCGATCGTTTCGAGGAACACTTACGCTCAGCCTGAACACTTGGCCTACATGAGCTCCTGGTTGCCAAACATTTTAACTCCCCGTCCCAGCCCCACATTGACCTTTCTGTCCTGGGCCTCCTCCACTGTCAGAGTGAGGCCACACCCATATTGGAGGAACAACACCTCATATTTCGCTTGGGCAGCTTACAACCCAGCGGTATGAACGTCGATTTCTCTCATTTCAAGTAACCCCAGCATCCCTTCTCTCCCCCCCCTCCCCCACCCTAGTCATCCTACTAGTTCCACTGTTCACATCCTTGTATTCCTTTGTTATCACCTCTTTCCCAGCCAACAATGGACCATTGTGAGCTCCACCCTTCATTGGTTATCTGTTACCAGCCCTGCTCTGTTCTGGCCTTTTCCTACTTCCAGTTCTCTCCCCCTCTACTGCAGTCAGAAGAAGGCACCCAACATGAAACGTCACCCATCTTTTTCATCCAGAGATGCTGCCTGACCTGCTGAGTTACTCCAGCACTTTATGTCCATCTTGGGTATATACGGACATCTGCAGCTCCTTTCTACACATCAATATTAGCATAATCTCCTCTGCTTGTAGATGATCCATATCCCCCCATTCCCTGCATTTCTATGTGCCTATCTAAAAGCTTATGTTACTATTGTGTCTGCCACCATGCTAGGCAGTGCATTCCAGGCACCCACCACCCTCTGTGTAAAAAAAAGCCTATATATCTCCTTTAAAAATGTCCCCTCTTACCTTAAAGTTATGTCCTCTAGTCTTTGACAGTCCCAACCTGGGAAAAAGGTTCTCACTGTCTACCCGACCCTATTTATGCCTCTCATAATTTTACATTCTTCTACCAGGTCTCACCTCAACCTCTGACGCTCCAGAGAAAATGATGCAAGTTTGTCCAAGAGTTTAAGAAAGAACTGCAGATGCTGGAAAAAGTCGAAGGTAGACAAAAATGCTGGAGGAACTCAGCGGGTGAGGCAGCATCTATGGAGCGAAGGAATAGGTGACTTTGGGTCGAGACCTATTCGGGTCTTCACCTATTTCCTTCGCTCCATAGATGCTGCCTCACCCGCTGAGTTTCTCCAGCATTTTTGTCTACATACAAGTTTGTCCAACCGCTCATTATAGTAAAGACCCTCAAATCCGGGCAGCATTCAGGCCAACCTCGTCTACACTCAACTTCAATGCTTCCACTACTTTTCTGCAACGGGGCACCCAGAACTGTGTACTGTACCCCAAATGCGCTCCAAGTGCTATATTCCTGACTCTTATACTCAGTGGACCGACCGATCAAGGTCAGGATACCGTATGCTTTCCTCGCCACTCTATGTTCTTGCTATTTTCAGAGAGCTATGTATTTCGAACACAACGCCCCTCTGAGAGGGAAACGTAATAAAATTAGAACCACTGCCAAAGATCACAAGTTGAGATGTAGAGTGCGGACTCACGGATTTGGAATGTCTTTCCAGCAGCTGAACACAGGAGCAATGAGAGGATGACAAGGTGCATCATTGTGATGAGCCACGGATGTCCCTGTAATGGTCTCCAGACCTTTGGCACCCTGTATAAATACACAGCCCTGGCCTATCACCTGGACTTGAGGAACTGCAGCTGGTATATATATATATCCTGGAAATATCATTGGTAGTGTCAATACAGGAGTTTCTGTAAACATATACAAGATAAAGTTGCTGAGAGACAGAACATGGCCGAGCCAAATATTCATGTTAATATTTAATGGGAAATGGAGAGGCAAGGATGGGAATGAGTCAAGGCGATACACCTGTACTGACAGGGGAACTACAGTCTCAGAGGTAGTAAACACAAAATGCTGGAGTAACTCAGCGGGAGAAAAGGAAAGGATGACATTTTGGGCCAAAATGCTGCCTGTCCCGCTGAGTTACTCCAGCATTTTGTGTCTGACTTTGCAGCATCTGCAGTTCCTTCCTATATATATATAGTTAATAGGTACGGTGTGCTGGAGGAGTGTGCGGTTATCCATCAATCAACCAACCTTTATTGTCATCTTGCAAAGCAACTGTTGTACAGTGCAGAAAGGGAAGACCTTTCCCAGGAAATACCAGGGCATCGCACATAAAGCTTAAACATTTCACACATAAATAAAAACAATTAAAAACAATCCAGTCCCTGATAAAAACAATACAATAGTTTAAAGTGCAGGTAAAAAAAAACCCAGCAACGTTTAAAAACAGTCATAAATTGTCCAGGGCAGCTGATTTGAGTGGCCAGTGCCAGAGTTTGTTATTAAATTGTCAGTGCAAAAAGCAGCAGAATCAGGTGGTGACTGTTTAGCAGCCTCACGGCCTGTGGAAGGAAGCTGTTTAGCATTCTGGTTGTCCGGGCTTTGATGCTACAGTATCTCTTGCCTGATGGCAGGAGATCCAGACGTGTGTGGAGGGGGTGCAGTCTGTCCTTTGCAATGCCCAGTGCTTTCTTCAGCCATCGGCTCTGGAACAGTTCTTGTACCGAGGGTAGGGAGACGCCAGTGACCCTCTCTGCTCCCCTCACTACCCTCTGCAGAGCCTTCCTGTCTGAGCAGTTGCAGTCGGAGTGCCACATGCTAATGCAGTACGCGAGTACAGACTCCACCGTGCCCCTGTAACAAGTCCTGAGGATGTTGGTGGGGAGTGAGGCCTGTTTGAGTTTCCTCAGGTAGTGCAGTCGCTGATGGGCACGTCTGACAATCCCAGTGTTGTTCCTGGACCAGGTGAGAGTGTCTGTGATTTGCACTCTGAGGAACTTTATGTTCTCCTCTCTCTCCACCGTGGTGCCACTGATGTTGAGGGGTGTGTGTTTGGGCCACAAAAGTAATTCAGGCAAAGTTTTAGGGGTGGGGGGTGGTGGGGGGGGGGGGGGGGGGAGCAGTGGCTTCTCCTCATGTCAGCCCGGCTTCAGCCACTATCAGGCCAGGTCCGGCATGGGTAAATGGCAATGTAGGGAGGAACTGCAGATGCTGGTTTACACTGAAGATAGACACAAAATTCTGGAGCAACTCGGTGGGTCAGACAGGATCTCTGGATTAAAGGAATAGGTGTCATTTTCTCACAAAGATGCCCGGGTTTGTAGGTCAGTTTGAAGAAGGGTCCCGACCAGAAACGCTATCTATTCCTTTTCTCCAGAGATGCTGTCTGATCTGCTGAGTTACTCCAGCACTTTGTATCTATCTTAGGGGAACCCTGCTTCTGCCTTCGGCCAAACGCTGAATGAGTGGCCATGCCGGGACGCCCAGCGGGGGCTGGAGCCGGGGCCGGCGATAGGCACAAAGTGCTGCAGAAACTCAGCAGGTCAAGCAGCATCAATGGAGAAGGAGGAGGAAACAAAGTTTCCACACATTGGGGCTGAAGCCCGGGCATTGGGAGCGCTCACAGATACAGGAGGTGTAAAGGGTCTGTCCCACTTTCACGACCTAATTCACGACCTCTGCTGAGTTTGCCCTTGACTCATACTCGCAGCATGGTCATCACGAGGTCGTAGGTAGGTCGTAGCAGGTCATTATGCTAGTCGTAGGTACTTGCGGTATCACGTAGGTCGCGGCATTTTTTTCTAGCCTGATGAAAAATGTCTACGAGTAAAAAAGGTCATGAATTGGGTCGTGAAAGCGGGACAGGCCCTTAAGGGTCCTGGGGAGAGGTGGAGTTTGGAGAATGCAGTTTAGTGAGCCAGAGGAGGATTGAAGACCATAAGGTCATGAGGTCATAAGGAATATGGGTTGAATTAGTCCAGTCGGCCCATCAAGCCTACTCCGCCATTCAATCATGGCTGATCTATCTCTCCCTCTGAACCCCATTCTCCTGCCTTCTCCCCATAACCTCTGATACCTGTACTAATCAAGGAGGTGAGAGTGGTCAGGGGGTAAGTTAATGAGAGATAAAAAGTAGGGCTAGAGATGGGCAAAAGATCCTATGTCTGAGCCATCTCCTCAGCCTGAAGAAGGGTCTCGATCCGAAATGTCACCCATCCTTTTCCCCCAGAGATGCTGCCTGACCTGCTGAGTTACTCCTACACTTTGTGTCTATCTTCTTCTTGTGGTGAATTTTAATTGATTGAAAGATACAGCATTGGAACAGGCCCTTCGGCCCATCGTGTCCATGCCCACCATCGAGCCAGTTCGTACTAGTCCTATGTTATCCCACTTTCTCATCCACTCCCTGCACATAAGGGTCAATTTACAGAGGCCATTAACCTACAAAACCCGCACATCTTTGGGAAGTGGGAGGAAACCTGAGCACCTGGATGAAACCCATGTGGTTCTTACTTGCTGCAGCTTTATAGGTGCATTAATTGCAACAACAACAAAAATATATATACAACTAGACTAAGTGGGACCCGTTGGGTCCCATGTTCACACGTGAGGGCTGGTCCCCCAACGCAATATTCCACCTCTCCACCAATTCCAATAAGTGTATGTGTGGGGGCTGTTTCCAATGGCGGTGGATATTGGGGGGAGCCACTCAACAGAGGGCAGCACCACCAAATTCAAATGCATTCCCTACCATTTCAAGCAGGATGCAAGACAACCAAAAAATTCAAGTGCAGTTTCATGCCACTTCAAGCAGGGTGCAAGGCCACCAAACTCAGGTGCGGTCCAGGGTGCAGGGCCACAGAACTCAAGTGCTAGCATACTCACTTCACTTCAAGGCAGGGTGTAGGCACCAAATTCAAGTGCAGTTTCACCAAACTGCAAGGCCACCAAATTCAAGTGCAGTTTCATACCACTTCAAGCAGGGTGCAAGGCCACCAAATTCAAGTGCAGTTTCATACCACTTCAAGCAGGGTGCAAGTACATCAAATTTAAATGCAGTTGCATACCATGTCATGCAGGGAGCAAGGCCATCAAATTCAAATGCAGTTTCATACCATGTCATGCAGGGAGCAAGGCCATCAAATTCAAATGCAGTTTCATACCATTTCATGCAGGTGAAACCACCATAAAACCACACAAAACACTGCAAAACACCGCATAAACACCATACTCACAGTTCAGTAGACATTCAGTATGTTCAGATGATTCACAGCTCAGACAGTCGTGAACTCTCCCTGCCCCATCTTGCAGAGACTGAACCACGCCCACACTTCCATGTTTTATAATCCCTTCCCTTCCCACAGGAAGGGGCGTGGCCTTCTGGCCGTGATTGACAGGAGAGAGATTCTCAACATTTTTTAAACACTAATAACACGTTATTTTTCATTGATGGGAAGAATCCTCTGCACCTGATGAGCGGAGGGAGTCTGAGTAAGATGGCCAAAAATTACAGCCATAAGTGGTAGCGTTTAATCTAAAAAAAAGATACAATGCAAACAGGAAGTTGTCAAGTTTAGACTTTTAATCATGTGCTTTATTTCAAACCAACCACCACCAACAACCATTTGCAGTGCTTTATTTATGAACAACCACCACCAACAACCATTTGCATTGCTTTGTTTCAAACCAACTACCTCCAACAACTATTTGCAGCACTTTATTTCAAACCAACCACTACCAACAACCATTTGAAGTGCTTTATTTCAAACCAACCACCACCAACAACCATTTGCTGTGCTTTATTTCAAACCAACCACATTTTCATTTTCAAACCACATTAAGGGCACTCAAGGTCAGTAAAATCACACTCACAGTTTAGTAGACATGTGTTCAGTGTTATCCACGGCTCAGACGTGACCCTCGCGCTCTCCCATCTTGCAGAGACTGACTGAGGCATTCAACATTTCCGGGTTTTATTGTCCCTCCGGAAGGGGCGTGGCCTTCAGGAGAGTGAATCTCAACCATTTTTAAACATTAATAACTCTTTTATTTTTAATCAATGGGAAAAATCGTCTTGTCCTGCACCGCGGAGGGGGACTCTGAGTAAGATGGCCAAATATCACAGCCGTAAGTTGCCTCGTTTCTTTCTGAAATCAATATACAGAACTACAGGAAGTGGTCAAGATAAGACTTTTAATAATATAGATAAGTTCTTCTAAATAAAATATACCACGTTAGAAACTTACTGTGCATTTAGTTTTTTTGTTGCTGTTGATTCAATGTTCTATAGATTCAGGATCAGTTCCTGTGGATTGGAGGGTATCTAATGTTATCTCACTTTTCAGGAAAGGAGCGAGAGAGAAAACAGGGAATTATAGACCAGTTAGCCTGACATTAGTGGTGGAGACGATGCTGGAGTTAATTATTAGAGAAGTAATAACGGGGCATTTGGATAGCATAATAAGTATTAGACCAAGTCAGCATGGATATATGAAGGGGAAATCTTGCTTGACTAATCTTCCGGAATTTTTTGAGGATGTGGCAAGTGAAATGGATGAAGGCGAGCCAGTGGATGTAGTGTATCTGGACTTTCAGAAAGCCTTTGATAAGGTCCCACACAGGAGATTAGTGGGCAAAATTAGAGCACATGGTATTGAGGGTAGGGTATTGACATGGATAGAGAATTGTTTGGCAGACAGGAAACAAAGAGTGGTAATAAACGAGTCCCTGTCAGAATGGCGGGCAGTGGGAGTGGAGTGCCGCAAAGCTCGGTGCTGGGGCCGCAACTATTTACAGTATATATTGATGATGTAGATGATCGAATTAAATGTAACACTAAGAAATTTGCAGATGACACAAAGCTGGGTGGCAGTGCAAACTGCGAAGAGGATGCTAGGAGGTTCCAGGGTGACTTGGACAGGTTGAGTGAGTGGGCAGATTCATGGCAGATGCAGTATAATGTAGATAAATGTGAGGTTGTCCACTTTGGTGGCAAGAACAAGGAGGCAGATTATTATCTGAATGGTGTCAGATTAGGAAAAAGGGAAGTGCAACAAGATCTGGGTGTCCTTGTACACCAGTCACTGAAAGTAAACATGCAGGTACAGCAGGCAGTGAAGAAAGCTAATGGCATATTGGCCTTCATAATGTGAGGATTTGAGTATAGGAGCAAAGAGATTCTTCTGCAGTTGACAGGGCTCTGGTGAGACCACATCTAGAGTATTGTGTCCAGTTTTGGGTTTCCTAATTTGAGGAAGGACATCTTTGCTACTGAGGCAGTGCAGCGTAGGTTCACAAGGTTAATCCTTGGGATGGCGGGACTGTCATATGAGGAAAGATTGGAAAGAGTGGGTTTGTATTCACTGGAATTTAGAAGGATGAGAGGATATCTTATGGAAACATATAAAAATATAAAAGTACTGGACAAGCTAGATGCAGGAAAATGTTCTCAATGTTTGGGGAGTCCAGAACCAGGGGTCACAGTCTAAGAATAAAGGGGAGTCCATTTAAAACTGAGATGAGAAAAAACGTTTTCACTCAGTTGTGCAATTCTTTTCCACAGAAGGAAGTAGAGGCTAATTCACTGGATGAATTTAAAAGAGAGTTAGTTAGAGCTCTAGGGCTAGCGGAATCAAGGGATATGGGGAGAAGGCAGGCACGGGTTACTGATTGTGGATGATCAGCCATGATCACAATGAATGGCGGTGCAGGCTCGAAGGGCCAAATGACCTCCTCCTGCACCTATTTTCTGTGTTTCTATGACAGCGAACCTGTAGTACATAGAAGAACCATAGTAAGGTTATCAGAAACATTAATTGTTTCTCTCTGTGGCACAGATACTGCCGGACCTGCTGATTATGTCTGCTAGTCCAGGTTTTTATTTCAGATTTTCAGCATCCAAACCCTGAACTGAAATGTCAGTGTCAGGGGTTATGGGGAGAAAGCAGGAGAATGTGGTTGAGAGAGAGATATAGATCAGCCATGATTTAATGGTGTAGACTTGATGGATCAAATAGCGTAATTCTGGCCCCAGAACTAATGAACTTATGAATTTATTAAATAAAAGTGGTTTGATGAATCGGTTAGTTTGGTTAGTTATTTCACCTGGTTTTACTAGTTAGGGGCTCATTGCTCAGCTTGATGCCTGTGCAGGTGGTGCTGACATTGAAAATAAATAAGTGATAGTGGAACCGCGTTCATAGAATGTAATCTTTGGCAAACAGGCATTAACCTCCATGATAAACAAACAACTTCACCTCACGGCCAGAGTATCAAGTGTGTGTGGAAAGTAAAGGCACCAAACAGATGTTTGGAAAGTATAAATAAGTGCATGTGAATTTAGTGACTGCACGCACGTGACATCACACAGACAGTTTCACCGACCCACCTGTTCATGTAAATCACCTCGAACATGTCCGAGGACCACACATGTGCCCCTATAAATGTCCCCGGCCCACTCTTACGCAGAGAGATAAAAATCCGTCTTCCCTACAGCCATCAGGCTATTCAACACCAGAACCTGAAAATGAGCTCCGGACCCGTTAGCACCATTTTTGTTAGTTTTTATGTCTATGCATGTGTATTTATGTGTGTGTATATGTATGTATAAACAAAATAAAACAAATAAATGCAAAAAAGTTCAATATATATATATTTTATGTGTGTGTGTATATGTACAGATTTATGTATAACACACATTTTAAAAACAACATATTTATATATCTATATATACTGATTTTTTTTTAAGTTTATGACACATTTTCTACAGTGTACCATGTTTACATATTCTGTTGTGCTGCTGCAAGTAAGAATGTCACTGTTCTATCTGGGACATATGACAATAAAACACTCTCGACTATATCTTATCTAAACCTTATCCAAACAGTGATTAGGTCCTGTATGGCTATAGTGCTGCTGCCTCACAGCACCCAGCGTTGATACTGAACTCAGGTGCTTGGAGTTTGTACGATCTCCCTGTGACAGGTGGGTTTTCACTGGGTGCTCCGATTTTCCTCCCACATCCCAAGACGTTCAGGTTTGTAGATTATTTGGCGTCTATAAATTGTCCCTGGTGTGTTGGGTGTGGATGAGAGAGTGGGATAATGTAGATAACTAGTAATAAAAAGGAACTGCACATGTTGGTTTATATCAACCATAGACAAAAAATGTTGGAGTAACTCAGCGGGTTGGGCACCTCTCTGAAGAAAATGGGTCGGTGAAGGTCTGAAGAACGGTCCTGACTCGAAACATCACATATCCGTTCTCGGCAGAGTTGCTGCCTAATGCCCCCGTCCCACTTAGGAAACCTGAACGGAAACCTCTGGAGACTTTGCGCCCCACCCAAGGTTTCCATGCGGTTCCCGGAGGGTTTTGTCCATCGGCAACCACCTTCAACTAGCATCGCAACCGGCTTTGACTAGAAAATTGACCGATTTTTAAAACGGAAACCACTTTCGACCATTCGGGAGACTGACAAAAACCTCCGGGAACCGCACGGAAACCTTGGGTGGGGCGCAAAGTCTCCAGAGGTTTCCGTTCAGGTTTCCTAAGTGGGACAGGGGCATAACTCACTGAGTTATTGCAGCACTTTGTGTCTGACATAGAACTAGTGTTATGTGTTCGCTGTGGACTCGGAGGGCCAAAGGGTCTGTTTCTATGCTGTGCCTCTAAGTAACTAAAGTAGTAAAGTAAAGTAAAGTAAATTAAAAAGATCATACAATCTGACCCAACTATCAGTAGGACATAATGATATCCTGCACGTCATGTTAGTGCGGATAGCGTTAGTTTGCAATAAGTGGACCAACTATGTTTGGAGGTTTCTGCTGCCTCGGGGTTTTATTACAGATAGTACGCACCAAAAGTAGCCCACAAACTATGGCGGCACATGGTGGTGCCGCTTCCCCACAGACCCAGAGACCCTGGTTCGATCCTGACCTCGGGTGCTCTCTGTGTGGAGTTTGCGCGTTCTCCCTGTGACTGCGTGGGTTTGCTCCGGGTGCTCCCTAAGACGTGCAGGTTTGTAGGTTAATTTGCCCCTAGTGTGTTGGGAGTGGATTAGAAAGTGGAATTACCTAGAACTAGAACTACTGCGAGCGGGTGATTGATGGTCAGCGCGGACTCGATGGGCCGAAGAGCCTGTTTCCATGCTGTGTCTAGAAACTAAAAAAAAACAAAACAAAAAAAAACAAACTAAACATTCAATATAGTGCAACTATAGACATATATTAGTCAGTCATAGAGCGATACAGTGTGGAAACAGGTCCTACGGCCCAACTTGCCCACTCTGACCAACATGTCCCAGCTGCACTAGTTCCACCTCTCCCTCCACGGTCCATGTCCCTCCAAACCTGTCTTATCCATTGTTACAAGGGGAAGGTTGAAGGATCTGACTAGTAGAACAGAAAAAGGCTCACTCGTCTGTTTAGTTACAACTCAGTTTTATTGGCAAGAGAGAACAGAAACGATACTTGGTATGCGAGCGGTGCGGTCTACAGCAGCACACACCTCTCTCTCTCTCTCTCTCTCTCTCTCTCTCTCTCTCTCTCTCTCTCTCTTTATCTCTCTCTCTCTGCCTCCGTCCGCAGTGCTGAACGCGACTCAGCCCTTTGGGAACGCCGCAGACTGGCGCATAAAGCAAGCGACAGCGCTACAGACGTATACGCACAGCGCTGCCGGTTTGGCGTGCAAAGGTTTAAACAGATTTGTGTCGGCTTAGTGCGGTTGGCTGCAACGCTATCGATTCTAAATGTAGAGCTACCGGCCACAGCGCTATGAGCTTCAAACATAGCGCTGTGGCCAAAGACTGTTCGGGCAAAATTCTCGTAGAACAGCCATGTACCTGTCTAACTGTTTCTTAAACGTTGGGATAGCCCCTGCCTCAACTACCTGTCTAAAATATGTGATTGTGTTCCATTCTGTTTGTAGTTTGTTTTGCACAACCCGCGAGCATTGCCACTTTTCATTTCACTGCACATCTGTATGTGTATGTGACGAATAAACTACACTTGAACTTGAACTCGAACTCCTCTGGCAGCTTGTTCCATACACCCACCACCCTTTGTGTAAAGAATTACCCCTCAGATTCCTATTAAATCTTTTCCCCTTCACCTTAAACCTGTGTCCTCTGGTCCTCGGGTCCTCGATTCACCTACTCGGGGCAGGAGACTCTGTTCATGTGAGACAGAACCCTTACAAATATTGGTTTCCAAAATAGAATGGTGGTTTCAGCATGTCTGCAGCTGCCACTGACAACTATTGACTGACAACACTGACCGCAGTGGCTCAGGAACCCAGAGAGCGGAAGTTTTCAGCCGCTCCCAGCGAGCTGTTGAAGTTGATTGGGCTGTGGCAATTGTGAAATGTCACCGAGAAGAGTTTGCAGCAGGAGAATAGTGGTGATAACAGGGAGCTGACGGACACAACAGAAGGAAATGCAGTGGAGAGAAGCCTCAAGTGATGCAGCGTCACACGTTAAATGAGTAATCAGGCACATTAGCTGCTCGAGTAAAGGTAGTTTATAAATGCACTTTAGGCAGTGTTTGGTATATATTGTGGAGTCGGGGATGGTGTCGGGTTCGGCAGCGACCACACCGACACTCGCTGTAGGGTGAACTTGTGTCATGGAGTCATAGAGTGATACAGTGTGGAAACAGGCCCTTCGGCCCAACTTGCCCACACTGGCCAACATGTCCCAGCTACACTGGTCCCACCTGTCTGCGCTTGGTCCATATCCCTCCAAACCTGTTCTATCCATGTACCTGTCTAAATGTTTCTTAAATGTTGGGATAGTCCCAGCATCAACTACCTCCTCTGGCAGCTTGTTCCAGACACCCACCACCCTTCACGTGATACGTTATATTTACAGTGACTAGAAGGTCCAGGACCACATGGGGACGCTGTCCCTTGACATCGGGCGCGCGGGTGGTGCTGCTGGCGATCTTGGGCTTGTCCTGGCAGCTCAGTCCAGGCCTTCGAAAGAGGAAGCCTGGCGATCTCAGACTTCTCCCCGCAGTTCACTCTCGCCTCAAGAGGAGGCTCTGGCAGTCTCAGGCTTAACCTGGCAACTCAGTCTTCGCCTCTGTGTGCGGGCACTGTCCTTTGTTGTCTGTGGGCAGGGAAAGGCAATGGCATCTCAGGCTTGCTCTGGCCACGCAGTCTTACTCTCAGTAAGGTGCTAGGTGTCCAGGGCTTTTTCCCGGCAGCCCAGACTTGACCACATGGTGGTCTTGGGTTTGTTCAACTACATTACTGGTCAAAATGGCAGTATGTAATGTCAAATATTGCGACATAACCGGTTGGCAGAAGTGAACATGGATACATCAGCAGATTCTTCTGTTATGTCTAGAAATCTTTACAAAGGAATGAATGAATGAATCAATTGATTAATGATACTTTATATACTTTGTTATCACATGTGAAATTCTTTGTTTTGTAAGGTTTCAAAGTATTCGATGTAGGCGTAATAGCTCCCCTTTATACTCCGCGCACCCCTTCCCCCTTCCCCCATGCCGAGTCCCTCTTTATTCTCTCAATGGCGCATCCTCATCTGTCCCAACTCCAGCACCCACCGCGGGTCATAAGGTCATAAGAAATAGGAACAGAATTAGGCCGTTCGGCCCATCAAGTCTACTCCGCCATTCAACCGTGGCTGATCTATCTCTCCCTCCTAACCTTATTCTCCCCACAACCTCTGACACCCGTACTAATCTATCTCTGCCTTACAAATATCCACTGACCTGGACTCCACGGTCTTCTGTGGCAGAGAATTCCACAGATTCACCACGCTAGGTCCATCCTTGGGCTCCTTTTGCCGGGGCCTCTTTAAGAGCTCCTCAAAGGTAAAATGTGAAGAATTCAGTCCTCTGCTGGAGACAAACATGGCAGCAACTCATGGTGATCAGGCAACAATGAAAGCTACGATCGCATAAACTATAATCAGCATTACATCAGCGCAAATGTGGAGTTGCAGGCAATAGTAGATTATGGCAGCCACTAGCAACAAGCCGGGTGCTATAAAGCTAACAGACATGTTCTGGGTTGAACCCTGATTCTTCAAACCCTTTCTGACAACATGGGCTCAGAGCTCCGTGGCCAAACAGGTAGAGAGGACTGACTCATGCTGTGGCTGGTTACACAGCGGGGCGGGTTGAGGCTGCTGCCATCACAGCGTTCGATCCTGACCACGGGTGTGGTCTTTGTAGGAGTTTGCCTCGCCAACATTCTCTTCTGTCCACCTCCTTTCCTTTGTTTGTTTTTTTTTTATGTGTTATAAATGTTTATATATAATATAATATATGTTTTGTCATCTCAAGTTTTATTAATACAAAACAAAAACAAAATGCACGCGTACTTAGGCAAACAAGATATACAAATCACACGGCAGGCTGCCTGCATCACATCACATCCGTCCTAGAGTTCTGGTCGCAGAAGCATCGCAATCCACGTCACCCCAGCAAGCTCATCATTTAAATCCTACATAAACATAAAATCACCCTTATGTTAAACCACACACTTGTATGCCACTGAAGAACTTATTTTGTCATTGACCTTTGTATGCGTTATACACAGTCACTTCATGTCGGTACATATGTTCCAAATCCAAGGCGAACTACCTCCCCTCCACTGGGGGCTCGGAGAAATCGTGTCCTTAATCAGTTCTTGGCATTGTTGTCATACCGTTGTCCACATAAAGATGAAAGCATCAGCCTTAACTGAGAGTCTTAGACTGTTATGCTTTCTGGCATCAAATAAACACATTTAGCAGTCTTTCCATCCACTGTTGGAACATTGGTGTGGCTTTACCATTTCTCCCTGATGACACTGAAATTATCTTCCTTGCAATCAACAGCATACAGCCCAAGCAAGTAAGTCTGATTTTGGTGTCTATATTTTCTGGAGTCTCTCCTAGTATGAAGCAATGCCGCTCCTCAGAGGTAGAACCACCCCCAAGATAAGCTGGATCTCCACCTGAATCTCATCTCTCCAATCATATTGATACAATTTGGGACAATCCCAAAAAATATGTGTAGATCGCCGATCTTCCCGCATTTGTCTCCAGACATTAATCGAGGGATTTGTTGTTCTAGGCTAACATAAGAGGAGTTTTAAATACTCTCATTCTAGTTTCATTCAAACATCCTCCAGGATGGGGCTGTTTATTAACTTATGACCGCAAAGACATGACTTTTCGCCACTTTTGTCAGTAATGATAATATTCATGTTTTGCCAATTCCCATTTCTGATTAATTCTATAGTGTTTTCTTTTAGCATAATCTTGAAGTCCTTTATATAAGTTGGATACAAATTCTTTTTTTAATCACTGTCCTCCATAGTCAACAGGAAGATCTTTTCCAAATTAGAAGTAATTTACATATCTGCTCCGAATTACATGCAATGCTAATCTAGCATGTAAAGCGGCAAGTTTGGGAGAAATCTAAGAAAGTCCATCCCTGACAAATCCAAATTATTTCTGAATGATGCTCATATGATTTCAAAAACAGTCCCCACAAAAAATCATTATCCACATATAACTATAAGGCTTGTTTTAATGTGGGGGGCGGGGGTTGTGGTAAACCTTTTTTACATCCTTACATTGCCAGAGATGTGGTTTTTGTTCCTGTATCGTATCTCTCTCTCTCCTTCCACACTGTGAGGGAATAACATCGAGGGGTTGGTGGCCTTTGGCTGGAGACCATTTCGGAGTTACAACACATATGGTAGCCTGCGACTTAACCTCGAGGAGGGCTGGCAATTGCCCTTTGTCAGTGGATCCGACCTCTGAGACCTGTGGACATTTAACATCGTGGAGCCCTCACGGTTTCTGGTTAGAGACCGACATCGGGAGTGCTCCGAGGCTGGGGCCGGACCTTTGATCGCACCCGACGAGGGAGTTTCGCACCGCCCCGAGGCGGGGGCTTCGATCGCCGGCTGCGTGAGCTTTGATCACCTCGACTGCGGATGGTTCAACTGCCCCGACCGCGTGAGAAAAATGAGGGACGAAAATGAGACTTTATTGCCTTCCATCACAGTGAGGGATGTGGGGAATCCACTGTGGTGGATGTTTATGTTAACTTTTATGTAGTTGTGTGTCTTGTTGCTTTTGTTTAGTATGGCTGTATGGTAATTCGAATGTCACTGTATCTTAATTAGTACACATGATAATAAAAGACCTTTGATACCTTTGAAACCTGTGACCCGCATGGGTTTCCTCTGGGTGCTCTGGTTTCCTCCCACAGACAAAGACGTGCAGGTTTGTAGGTTAATCGGGCTGTGTGACTTGTCCCTGGTATGTAGAGAGTGGATGAAAAAGTGGGATAACCTCGAACTAGTTGAATGGTGATCGCTGGCCAGCAAGGACCCGGTGGGGCTCTGCATCCACGTTGGCATCTCTAACTAGAAGTCTGGGGCAGAAATGAGTAATTTGAATCAAAATTCACAAGATCTATGTGACAGACTCAGGTGGCAAAGCAAAGTTGTTCCAAATATGTGTCATAGTTCCCAGAAGGTGGAATCGCATGTAGATGTGGTGTTAACATGAAAGCCTTTGGTGAGCCGGGCCTTTAAAAATCAGAGGGGCATTGAATATAGGAGGGCAGTGAATAATGTATCAAAAATTGTACAAGGCATTTGTGAGCCCAATTCTGAGTATGGTGTAGGGCAATTTTGGTTGGGGGGCCTAATTATAGGAAGGATGTCAACAAAATAGAGAGAGTACATAGGAGTTTAAGAATGTTGTCCTGGGATCCAGCAACTATGTTACAGAGAAAGGTTGAACAAGTTAGGTCTTTAATTCATAGGAGTCGTCAGAAGGTTAAGGTGGACTTGATTAGGTCTTTAAAAATGATGAAAGGTATAGACAGGTTAGACGTGGATAAGCTTTTCCCATTGAGGGTAGGGAATATTCAAACAAGAGGGTCATGACATGCGAATTAAGGGACGGAAGTTTAGGGGTAACGTGAGGGGAACTCTTTACTCAGAGGGGGTGGCTGTGTGGAATGAGCTTCCATGGCAGAAATGGTTGAGAGGCAGTATCGATTTGAATCATTTAAAAGTAAAGTGGATAGGTATAATGGAGCGGGAAGGGAATGGAGGGATAGGTCTGAGTGGCTGGGTAGATGGGACTATGGAAAATAAAAGGTCGGGCACGGACTGTAAGGGCCGAGAGGGCCTGTTTCCATGCTGTAAATGTTCTATGGTTATATGGTAAATAACACCATGGAAAATGAAAGGATTTAAACTAATGAACCATTTTTAATGTTTAGACTATAAGTCTCATGGTTTTAAAATCATGGTGAAGTGTCACATGTGACTTTCTCATCCGTAGGTGTAGCCCCCCCCCCCCCCCTCGCCCCCCACATGCCACGATGACCATGGGTGACATGCAAGCCAGGGCAATGTCAACCGTTGGGTTGTAAAGAAACCAAGGCAAAAAATGAGGTGGGCAGTTACCTCCATTTTGTGTGTGGCCTCACTCTGGCAATGGAGGAGCCTCAACAGACAGTGTCAGTGGTTGTGGAATGGGAAGAGTGAGTTAAAATGGTTAGGCAACCAGAAGATCCAGAAGTCCTTTGATGGAGTGAGCGCAAATGTTCAGGGGCAAAATGATCACCAAGCTCAACAAACTTGGTCTTGGCCGATGTCTAGGGATCTTTGGGGAACACGGACAGGCATAATGAGGTTAGAGGAGGTGCACGTGAACGGCTACATCACACCTGGAAAGACTGCCAGGATGGAGGTGACGGGAGAGGGGACAGGGGCAGGTGATAGCAACGTGGTTGCAGGGGAAAGTACCTGGAGCGGGTGGTTTGGGCAGTGAAGGGTTGAGTGAACTGAGGAGTTGCGGAGGGTGCGGTCTTTTGGCAGAAGGTGGAAAGGGGTGGAAATGGGAAGATGCACTAGTGGTGGGATCATATGTTGAAGGTGATGGAAATGTCAATGGATGAAGTTTTGGATGCGGTAGGCTGGTGGGGGCAAGGTGAGGACGCAGGGTAGCACAATCCTTGTTTATTCTGGGTGGAAGTGAGAGGCAAGATAGGAACTACATGGAAACAGAGGAGACATTGGGGGGGGGGGTGAGGGATCTATCAATGACAGGCAGGAGAGAACTTATGTTTACTAAAGACAAGAAAGAGTTTGTAAGCGATGTCCTGTGACCTGCGTGGGTTTTCTTTTTTCCCTTTTTTTTTCTCTAGTTTATAATTTTATTTATTTATATTTTATAATATATTTAATTGAAGTAACATTCAATAAATAAAAAAGCGATTTTGTTTGTATAGCAACATTATTAATATTAAATATATTAAACAATTGTATCGAACATGTACTTTACATTTTTTAAATTTTTATATAGATAGACAAATAGTAAAATAAAAAAGAGAAATAAAAAACAAAAGAAGGGAATGGCGTATTCAACTTCTGATTTAAGCATCATTGGAGCTATATTCCTTTGGTATATACAATCTAATTCTTCATCTATTCCTTAATTCAGGTTTCATCAGGTTCACGTGCCTGGAAAAACCAATTTGCCCCCTTTTCAAATATTCAATAAATGGGGCCCATATTTTATGAATATTCTTGTTTGTCCATTAAACAAATCCTTAATCTTTCCAAAAAGTAGGGCCTCCGTACATGTCCATTGTCCACTTTTAATTGTAGGGGTTATAGGGCCTTTCCATAATTTTAAGATTAATTTTTTCGCCAATTATTAACTCTAATCTATAAAAGATCTTTGGTTCTTGTGAATAAATACTTTGGATCTGGTATACCTAATATTATAAACTTTGAATCAGGGACAAAATTGGTATTTGTGACAACTTCTCTGAAATTATCTTAAAAATATCCATTCCAAAAAATTAATTAACTTTTATACAGCTTACAAAAGTGTGGCGTAAGATTATGGCCTCTAAGTGATACATTTATCACAAAAGGGGATACTCGTGGAAAAATTCTGTTTAAATTTGGTTTTTTGAGTAGTGGGGGGCAATCTATGAAAAACTTTAAATTGTATTAAAGATGTCTAGCATTTAACGAACAGTGATGTATATGTATTCCCTCCGAGATCTTCGGTTTCCTCCCCCCTCAAAGACGTACAGGTATGTACGGTAAATTGGCTTGGTCAATGTAAACATTGCCCCTAATTGTGCGTAGGATAGCGTTAATATTGCGGGGAACCGCTGGCCTGCAGCAACCCTGGGTGGGCCGCAGGGCCTGTATCCTCCGCGCTGTATCACAAAACTAAAAACGCTAAAAACGGGGCGAAGATGGATGTATTGAGAGTAGGGGATATATTCATTCCAAAGGCAGGGTGAGAGGGAGGGTAGTCCAGTATAACTGTTGGAGTTTTGATCGGTATATATCTACATGATTCTGGGCATGGGAACCCTTGGCAAGGAACGAATAGGCCCCTAAACTGACACACCCCTTTGTAAATCATGCTTCCCTTCAGAAACAAAATACCACATGCAGCAACAGAAAACGGCATGCATGCGACACAAACACAATGTCCCGGATGCGCCAACAAAAACCACGTTAACCACTGAAGCCGTTGCTGATAAATATTGCTCCACCACGCATTTTTTAAAAACAAAGACTGCCACTGCCGTTTTGTTTTAACTCAACCAATGCACACACACAAAGACAACAAAGTGTTTGAATTAGTCTTACCTTTATCAATGAGTGCAAAGAATATGGAAAGCCCATTTAAAAAATTTCCAAAGGAATTTCCAAAGCAAAATTACACAGGATTTTACCACCAAAAGCAAATGCTTATTCACGCAAGAAAAAAAACATATGTGTTGCAATTCTCACACTTTTGTTGGTAATAATTGTTGGGGCTCGCGAGACATAAGTTAATCTGAGAGCCAACAATAATGGTCGGATCAGCGGTGGCGTGGCAGTGGTAGAGTTACTGCCTTACAGTGCGAGGGATTCCGGGGTTCGATCCTGACCGTGGGTGTCTTGGTCTGTACGGAGTTTGTAAACAACTCTTCTCCCCGTGACCCGTGTGGGTTTTCCCAGGGTGCTCTGGTTTCCGCCCACAATCCAAAGACGTGCAGGTTTGCAGGTTAATTGGCTTAGTATAAATGTAAATCATCCATAGAGTGCAGGTAGTGTTAATGTGCGGAGATCGCTTGTCCAGCGCGGACTCATGGGCCGAAGGGCCTGCTTCCGCGCTGCACTTCTAAAACTAAAAACGAAATCTAAATTCACAGCCTGGAATAAACACATGCAGAACTCACACTGTGGTTAATCAGATAGTCTGGTTTGTTATTCCCTCTGGTTCATGAGTGTTGAATCTTATCGGTCAGGCTGATGATTCTACACATGGCGATGCCGACCCTTGAAAAATAAATATTGATAGCAGAATGGTATTGAAAGTCCGTAATCTGTCGAAAACACATTAACCTCCAAGATATCCAAACAAATTAGCCTCACAGCCAGTATATATCTGGAGAGTAAAAGAACCCAATCGATGATTAGAAAGCAGAAATGGCTGCCTGGGGATTTAGCGTTGGCACACAGGTGGCAGGGCGGGTAGGTCCACTGCCTCAACAGTGACAAAGGAACTCATTTATCGAACCTGACGCTTGGATGCTGTCTGTGTGGAGTTTGCACGTTCTCCCTGTGAATGTGGGGTTTCCTCCGTGACCACTGGTTGCCTCCCACATCCCAAAAATGTTGGCTTTGTAGATTAACTCACCCTCCGTAAATAATTGCCCCTAGTGTGTAGGGAGTGGATGAGAAAGTGGGATAACATAGAACCAGCGCAAATGGGTGATCCATGGTTGGCATTGAGAGGTGGTGGGCAAAGATGCCTGTTTCCATGTCGCATCTTTCGATCAATCATACATGATCTTGTGGACAGCTTCCTGGATCTATCCGTTCATGTAACTTATCTTAAACGTGTCTTAAGACCAATCAGTCACAGGAGACCTTTCAAATGCCCCAGATCTTCCATTAGGTGCAGAGGTTTTGTTAAAGGTACTCTACCAGAAACAGCCCCCCCCCCCTAGCACACCTGGTCCGCGCTTGTACCACACTACACCCCACACCCACACACCAGTTAGTGAGTAGTTAAGGCATATGATAGTGTTGGAACACTAGACATGCTCCAGGTGACCAAGGCTGAAGCTAAACAAGCAGGGTATTCAATATTCAGTAAGGATAGACCAAGAAGGAATAGAGGTGGGGTGGATTGCAAATTAAAGAGGAAATTAATGAATAGCAAGGAGAGACAATAGCTTTGGATGCTGTAGAATCGGTAAGGGTAAAACTGTGAAATAGCCAAGAGCAGAAAACGCTGTTGGAAAAAAAGTTGTATACAGAACACCAAACAGCAGTAGGAGGGTTGGATTGCACTCAAGCAGGAAAATTAGGGATGCGTGTACAAAGTACAGCATTTATCCAATGGGTGAACATTAATCTACATATAGTTGGGCCAACAATTGTAGTAGTGCTGAGGAGGATTTCCTGGACTAATACGGGATGGTTTTTTAGACCAATATGGTAGACGAACCGACTAGAGCAGGCCTCCTAACTGGGTATTGTGTATTGAGAAGAATTAGTTACGATCTTATGTGCAAAGCCCCTTGGGCAACAGTGACATAATATGGTGGAACAGTATTAGGATGGAGATGACACGTTAATTTCAGAGACTAGGGAGGGTTGGAAAGATTGCAGCCTTCACGTGGTCCGCCCTGTTTCGACTAATGCAAATCACTCGACGTGCAACAAACGGAAGATCAAATCAAACAAGTTGTCCAACAACTTAGATACAACGGGGTCCAGAACTTAACGAAATGAGACTTTAAAACATAAAATTAGTGCAGGAAATAGGCCATTCACCCTTTCGATCCTGCACCGCCATTCAATATAAACATCGGCTGATCATCCAACTCAGTTATCCTGTACCTGCCTTCTCTCCATATACCCCTGATCCTAGCCACAGGGCCTCAACCAACTCACTCTTAAATAAGCCAATTAACTGGCCTCAACTACCCACTGAGGCAGAGAGTTCCAGAGACTCACCACTCTCTGTGTGAAAAAATTCTTTCTCATCTTGGGACCTAAAAGGATTTCCCTCCTTATCCTTTTTTAAAGCCTGTGACCTTGTCCTGACTATCCCCTACATTCGGGAACAATCTTCCTTATCTTCCTAGCTAGCCTGTCCAAAAACCCCTTAAAGAGAATTTGTGGGAATGGCGATAGATCCCCTCTCAATCTCCTAAATTCCAAGAGTATAAACGAGTCATCCAGTCTACTCATAAGACAGTCCTTACATCCCAGGAATCAGTCGTGAACCTTCTTCTGCTCTCCTCTATGGCAATAATGTCCTATCCTCAGAATTTGGAGACCAAAACTGTATCCAATACCCAGGGAGGTCCACCAAGACCCTGTAACAACTAAGTAAGAACCTCTCCTGCTCCTGTAACACAAATCCTGTGCTATGAAAGCTAACATACCATTCCGCTTTTTTCACTGCCATGCCTGCACCCGCATGCCTACCTTTCAATGACTGTGTACCATGACACCCCGGTCTCGCTGCATCTCTCCCCTTTTCCTAATCGCCACCATTTTAAAAAATAGTCTGCTTTTCCTGTATTTTGCCACCAAAGTGGAAAACCTCACATTTATCAATTATACTGCATCTGCCCAACATTTGGCCCATTCACCCAGCCTATCCAAGTCACCTTGCAAGTCTCCTAGCATCCTCCTCACAGCGAACACTGCCCTCCCAGCTTAGTGTCAACCCCGCATAACATGGAGATATTGCCTTCAATTTCCCTTCATCAATCATTAATATATATTGTAAATAGCGGGGTCCCCAGCACTGAGCCCTGCGGAACCTCCACTATTACTGCCTTCCA
Organism: Okamejei kenojei; assembly: GCA_035221665.1. Taxonomy (NCBI): domain Eukaryota; kingdom Metazoa; phylum Chordata; class Chondrichthyes; order Rajiformes; family Rajidae; genus Okamejei; species Okamejei kenojei. The sequence continues at coordinate 11,835,057 of CM069159.1, forward strand.
TGTGAAAAGGACCCGATTTACTCCTACTCTTTGCTTCCTGTTGCCACCAGTTCCTATCCACTCAATACTGAACCCCTAATACCGTATGCTTTAAGTTGTATACTAATCTCTTTAATGTGGGACCTTGTCCGAAAGCCATCTGGAAGTCCAGATATACCACATCCACTGGTTCTCCTTATCCCACGCAACTAGTTTACATCCTCGAAAAATTCCACAAGATTCATCCGACATGAATTTACCTTTTGTAAATCCATGCAGACTTGTCCAACGATTTCACCACTTTCCAAATGTGGCTGCATCCCACTTTAATAACTGACTCAGCAGTTTCCTCCCCACTACCGATGTTAACTATACAGGTCGGTAATTCCCCGTTTTCTCTCTCCCTCCCTTCTTAAAAAGAGGGGTTACATTTCTACCCGCCAACCTCAGGAACTTCTCCAGAATCTAAGGAGTTTTGAAAGATTATCACTAATGCATCCCCCCTATTTTCCTGACTACTTCCTAATACTCTGGATGCAGCCTATCTGGCCAGGGGATTTATCCCTTAATCTATTCAATTTACCCAACACCACTTCCGACTGGACCTGGATTTCACTCATTCCTCCTTTGACCCACAGTCCCCTGCCTATTACCAGGCAGATTATTTATGTCTTCCCTTAGTGAAAGACGGAACAGAAGTAGGTTATTCAAATTGGGTCCGCCATATCCTTTTCCCCATGATCTACTCACCTTTTCTGACTGCAAGCGACCTACATTTGTATTTAACTAAACCACTTTCTCTTCACATATCTATAAAAACTTTTGCAGTCAGTTTGTATGTTCCCTGCCAAGTTTTTCTTTTCAAAATCTCTTTTACCTTTCCTAATTAAGCCCTTTGTCCCCTCTGCTGGTCGCCTGAATTTCTCCAGTCCTCTGAATGCTGCTTTTCTGCTACTTTGTACGCATCACCATTGCTTGAATACTATCCCTGATTTCCCTTGTTATCCACTGATGCACTACCTTCCCCGATTTATTCTTTTGCCAAACTGGGATGAACAATTTTTTGTATTCATCATGCAGTCTTTAAATGTCTTCCATTGTATATCCACCGTCCACGCCTTTAGAATTAATTGCCATCCAATCATTGGCCAATTCACGTCTCATACCCTCAAGGTTACAAATTGAAGGTATGAGAAATGAAATTGGCTAGGATAGACTGCAAATATACTTTAACAGGTTGACAGAGGAGATGCACGGCAAAAGATTTTACAGACCGCATGGATTCACGTCTCCAAAAATTGTTCCATCCTGTCTGGCGCTAAACCGTGGCTAAACGAGCAACATCAAGGATAGTGTTAATCCAAGGAAAAGCCATATAGATCGACCAAGGAAGGCAGCAAATTTAGAACACTAACAGAGGATGACAAAGGATTTAAATTAAGGGCGAGGGAAAAAGATGCACGAACGAAAGCTTGCAGGGAGAATAAAAACACTCAAAAACTTCTTTAGATATGTAAAAAGGAAAAGATAGTGGAAGACAAATGTAGGTCCCTTACAATCAAGTGACCAGGTGGAAATTAAAATGGGAAACAAAGAAAAGTCAGAACATTTAAATGAGTACTTTGGTTTCTGTCTTCACTAGGACGGTCACCAGGTTAATCCCCGGGATGGGGGGACTGACATATGATGAAAGAATGGGCCCGACTGGGCCTTCGTGTTCGATGGAATTTTAGAAGGATGAGGAGGGGATCTTATAGAAACATGTATAATATCCTTAAAATGATTGGACAGGGTTGATGCAGGAAAAAATGTACCCGAATGTTGGGAGTCCTGGAATCAGGGCCACGTTAAGAATATGGGTAGGCCATTATAGACTGAGATGAAGAAAAAAACGTATTCACATCCAAATTTTGAATCTGTGGAATTCTCTCCACAGTGGCAGGCAGGCCAATTCAATGAATGTTTTCAAGAGAAAGTAATGATTTAGCTCTTAGGGCTAAAGGAACAAGGGATATGGGGAAAAACCGCAGGAACGGGATACTATTTTAATGAACAGCCAAGATCGTATGAATGCTCGAAAGGACGTGGCCAAATCCTGCACCTATTATCTACGTATCTATGATCCCACACATCAACACAACCCTCTACACCGCATAACCCCCCTATACACAACACAACCCTCTACAACTAGCTTACCCCCCCCTATACACCAACACTACCCTCTACACCAGCATTACCCTCTATACACCAACACTACCTTAACACCAGCATTACCCCCCTATACACCCAACCCTACCCTCAACACCAGCATTAACCCACAATACACCACACTACCCTCTACACCAGCATTAATCCCCCCCAAAACACCAACACTACCCCCTACACCAGGCATTATTCCCCCTATACACCAACACTACCAATACATCGCATACCCCACACACGCAACACTAACCCTAAAAAAAAATACACCAGGGACAAGTTACAACATTACTGAAGCCAAATTAACTGACAAACCTCTATGTCTCTGGAGTGTGGAGAAACTGGAAGCACCCGAGAAAAGCCCACTGCAGTTCACGGGGAGAAGGTACATTCTCGTACCGACAGCAGCCGTAGTCAGGATCGAACTCTGGTCTCTGGCGCAGTGAGGCAGCCACTCTACCGCTGCGCCACCGTGCAGCCCATCACAACAGTAAACCTCAGTAAATGAGTGTAAGAACCAAACGTGGCAGCAGGTCACTCAGCAACTCAGTACTACTTCAGTTTAGGATTAGGTTTTTTTTTCACTGTACCAAGGTACAGTGACCCACCAAAGACCCCGGTTTGATCCTGACTACGGGTGCTGTCTGTACGGAGTTTGTACGTTCTCCCCGTGACCTGCGTGGGTTTTCTCCGGATGCTCCAGTTTCCTCCCACACTCTAAGGACCCATTGGCTTTGGTAAAGATTGTAAAATGTCCCTAGTGTGTGGGATAGTGCTAGTGTACGGGTTGGTGTCGACTCGCTGGGCTGAAGGGCCTGTTTCCATGTTGTATCTTTAAACTAAACTGAACTACAATAGGTAGCTTGAGGGGAAGGTACAGAATGCAGTATGCAGTTCTCAGCATTGTAGCGCACCAGTTCCTGATCCAACAAAGTAAGTGTCAGGACATCCAAAAAATTTCAACCAGACCCGCACTTAGTAATCACCACATCTCTTCCTCCAATGTGTCCCAGAAATGAGTGATGATGGGCAAAGGACTGGCTTTGGATTCCAGGGACAATACACAACATTTGCACAATGTGTTCCAAACCCAGCTATTTTGGTGTCAATTTGGGACTCAATGTTCCAGGCTGATTTATCACTGAGGAGTGCAGAAAATCACCGCGCCTTTCCAAGTACACTCACCATTTTTAAGGGTTGTTCATTTTCTGCGTCTTATTCGCCACTGTCATCCAGTGATCGTTGGTCCATTCCTGGTGGCCCTCCTGAAGCTGCCAATAGGCCACCTGCTTCAAATGCTGCAATCCCTTCCTGGACGTATCTGTCAGACGTTTAGACATTACACTTAGAGAATACAGGCGTTGAAAGAGGACATTCGACCCACTGAATCCCGTGCTGACCCCGCAGCGATCCCCTTACACTACACTAACCAACACTCTAGGGACAATTTGCTACAATTTTACAGAAGCTAATTGAACAACAAATTTTGTAGTAAAGACTTTGGAGGGTGGGAGGGAAACCGGAGCACCCGGATAATGTCCACGAGGTCCAAGGGAGAACATACAAACTCCGTACCCGTCGTCAGGATCGAACCCGAGGTTTAGTATTCCCCCCTATACAGAGAGGATATAGAGGGGTAGAAAAAGAGGCGCTTGTAAAGGGCCTGTCCCACTTACGCGACCTTCTCGGCAACTGCCGGCACCGGTCATAGGTCGTTACAGGTAGCCGTAAATTTTCAACGTTGAAAATCCAGCGGTGACCAGAACGAGGTACAACTCGTTGGGAAACTACTCACGACCATAGCTTTACCCTGCGACATGTCGCCAGGGTGTCGCCTGTACGGTCGTGAGTAGTCTCGTCGACACCCAAAGAGTCGTAGCGTCTTTCTGGCCGCCGCTGAATTTTCAACGTGTTGGATGTTTTTCAGGCGACCTATGACCGGTGCCGGCAGTCGCAGAAAAAGTCGCGTAAGTTGGACACACCCTTTAGGGATGGGCGAGCGCGTTTACATGCCCCTCCTCCAACCTCGCCTGTTGTGTTCGGCGCTCGCGATGGTGCCACCTCCACATCAGTGAGACCAAGCTGTGTGCCAGGGATGGCAAGTCAAATCAGTGAACGCAGGGGGCTAGAATAAGGCAGAGGGAGGAAGGGCAGAGTCTCTGCTGGCGGGTGGGTATGTCACAGGGTAGAGCGTACTTGACTCCACCACCATTCCTGGCATGGCGTTCCAGGCCCCCACCACCCTCTGTGTAAAGATCTCACGCCACATATCTTCCATAAAGCCGACACTTTGTGGCTGAATGTTTCTTCCTGCGCAATTTGCAATTCACTTCCGCGACAGTGCGCAGACAATATTTTGCAGATATTTCAAATGCGGATGTTACTGGGCAGAGGCAGGAAATGGTTGAGACTGAGCAACGCGTTCAGCTTCCTTGCTCCCACTCAGACTCAGTCTTAGCGTTAGTTTAGGTTTGAAGGAGCTGCCGCTGGATGTTGCGATGGCCCGTCTGTGTCTCCTGTAACTGCAGCAACAGAACCCGTTAGCCAGCCACGTGTTCTCAAGATGGCTTTGGAGGGGCAGGCTCTGGGTAAGTAATGCACAGTGAGTGAATTACGAATCATCGGCAAGATACATTGCTCACACCTACTATCTAATTATTACAGTATAAGATAGACCAGGTACGCAAATGCAGTCTGAAGAAGGGTCTCCACCCGAAACGTCACATATTCTTTTTCTCCGGAAATTCTGCCTGTCCCATTGAGTTACTCCAGCTTTTTGAGTCTTTCTTCAGTTTAAACTAACATCTACAGTTCCTTCCTCCACTAGGTTAAACTATTTGAAAGGCATGATTATTAAACAGGAGAATCTTTGGACAAGCTTCATTGGTTATTAGAGAAGGGCTTTAAATTCAAACTAATGGGCCTGTCCACTTGGCGATTTAGGGCAACTGGCCGGCGACCGTGCACAGTTGTACCTACGTCTATACTGTCGACAATCTACGACAGCACCTACATCAGGACCAGTCAAAGCTAACGCTCATTGGCGTCAAACCCACTGTCCGCCGAGAACGCTTTCAACATGTTGAAAATTATGTGACCAAAAGACCCCGGTACTACATTATGTGCGACTGAGGAGACGACTCCCGCGACCTACCGCAGAACATGTGGCGACAAACTGGTCGCATGTAGAGCCTAAAAAAAATCGCCTCCGTTGGACAGCCATAAAGACGATGGAAAAACTCCACCCCACACATTGAATGAAAGAGAGCATGTCATTGATCATACAAGCCGCCGTTCACAGGCAACGTGCTGAACTGGGGTCACAAGGAACTGCAGATCTTGGCTAAAACACAAAAGTGCTGGAGTAACCCAGTGGGTCAGGCATCACTGAGGAGGAATGCCAGAGGCGTTCGAATCAGGTGGGAACCTTCTTCAAACGTGGCTTCAGAGATATGAACAAATGCACAAATGGAAATAGATAGGTACAAAGTATACCCATGACAGAGATGCAAATGATCAAGGTTGCGGATTAAATATTCCAGGATGTTGAACTTGGATGAGGTAGACAACATGGAAATGTCAGAGGTCTACTCCTTGCCACCAATGTGTGCGATCAAGCAACAGAGCGAGAATGATCACCGCTTGGAATCAAGAAGCAGAGTCCGTTTGGTATGTAGCAAGAAAGACAAGTGACAAGGATCATTGTCATAAGTTGATAGGATTTAGTTTAAGTTTAGTTTAGTTTAAGAAATACATTGCACGGAAACAAGCCATTTGGCCACACCCCAGTCCAGGCTGACCATGATCCCCACACATTATACAATCCTAACACCAGCCTAGGACCATTACAATTACACCAAGCCAATTTTGTCCTTTGGAGTGTGGGAGGAAACTGCAGCAATGGGAAGAAACCCCCACACGGTCAAGAGAAGGTACAAACTTGCTGCGTATCGAGCCAGCAGCTGTAGTTTAGGATCGAACCGGTCTCTGGCGCAGTAAGGTCGCAACTCTACCGCGCTTGCGCCACCATGCCACTGTTAAGTTAAGGAAAATCAGGCCATTTTCGGCCCACTAGGACTTCCCACATCATTTGAAATCGTGGCTGATCTTTCTTCCTCTTCTCCTGCCTTCTTCCCATATCCTCCTGATACCCTTGACTATGAAGAATCTGATCAATGTCCGCTTAAAAACATAACCCATTGACTTGGCCTCCACAATGACTTTCACAGATCCATCACCCTCTCCAGACTAAAGACATTCCTCCACGTCTCCTTTTCCGAAGGACGCTCCTTTTAACTCTGAGGCTGTGGCAGCGTTGGCGGTTGTCAACAGTGACGGCAGTGGCAGTGGGGAGAGTACGGTGAAGATGCTGCACCAGAAGTGTACTATTACAGAGTGATCCACGCATCCACACACATATCATAATCTTTGGAAGAGTTAAGCCCGAGAAGACAATCACTGTCGGACCCACTCTGTGGCAATTAAAATAGGGCAGATAAAATCTACTGTGCTCAAACTATTACAGCAGAGAGATAAACACTATTCCCTCTCAAAGGAGATATAACTAAAGCATATAGAAAACATGGAACAGTCCAGCATTCTCCTCAGCCCACAATTCCGTAGGGGACAAGATGCAAGATATATAATCTATGATTCATAACCCTCCATTCCCAGCATATCACATTTTCCTGTCTAAAATGCCTCTTAAATTCCACTCTCGTAACTCCTCACTCCCCATCACCCGCATAAACAGGGTCAAATCTGACTATTATTGAGTTATATTGAGTCCAGTTCTGAACTCAAAGTCACAACAGCACAGGAGAGGCTACTTGCTACAAAAAATTATTTTTTCTTTTATTTCATTTAGTTTGGGATCTTAGAGTTTTCCTAGCAAGGTCGGCGGCAGTCATTATACACCCCGAATGAGTGTTTCATTGTCGTATGAAAACTGAGCAATTAAATTCTTAGATAGACACAAAAAGCTGGAGTAACTCAGAGGGGCAGGCAGCATCTCCGGAGAGAAGGAATGGGTGACGTTTCGGGTCGAGACCCTTCCTCAATTAAATTCTTACTTGCAGCAGCATAACAAGTCAGTAAACATGATACAATAATTAAAAAAAAGATCAATAAATTAAAAATATCATCAATATTAATGCAAAAACACACACAAAGTCCCAGTGCAACCAAGAGGGATTGAGGTTTATGGTTCAGTTGGTGTTTGTTGCGTTTAATAGCCCGATGGCTGTGAGGAAGAGGCTGTTCCTGAGCCCGGGCGTTAAAGTTTTCAGGCTCCTGTACCTTCTCCCTGATGGCAATGGTGAAATGAGAGCGTGGCCAGGATGGTGTTGGTCTCTGATGATGCTGGCTATCCTTTTGAGACAGCGACTCCTTGTAGATCCTACGATGGTGGGGAGGTCAGAACCCGCGAAGGACTGGGGTTGGAGGGAGTTGTGCGTTTGAGAGGGAATGAACGGTATTTAAGAGGCAGAGAGCAGCTAAGCCGAGGTCAGGGCGGACAGAAGAAGGCGGAAAAGCAAGGGAAGAAGGGAGTCAGCGTCCAGTCAGAAAAAGGTGATGAGAGGCATACGGCGGCAGAGAATGTGGAAAGAGAGAAGTTGGAAAAGCAGCAGGGGGGGGGGGGTGAGAGAATAGATGGGGAAAGCCAGTTGAGCAAGGGGGGGGGGAGAGAGAGAGAAGAAGTGATAGACAGAGAGAGAGAGAGAGACAGAGAGAGAGGAGAGAGTAGAGAAATGAGGAAGATAGAGAGAGAGAGAGAGAGAGACAGGAGAGAGAGAAACTCAGACATGCACATCTCTGGAAGAAAAGGAATAGGTGACATTTCATTGAGACCCTTCTTCAGAATACGAGTCCTCAGTCTGAAGAGGGTTTTCGAAACAGGGCAGCAGAAAACGTTGGCTATTTCAAGGTTCCTTCGCTCCAGACTAGATGCTGCCTCACCCCGCTGAGTGTTCTCATTGCCATCATTTTTGTCTACCCGCATTGGAGCATTTGTTTGGAATACTATCCGTCATGACAATACATCATAGCTGTACAAATTTCCAAGCTTCGACATCTGTCCAAGGCGAGGAAACTTCTCCTCACTTACATCATCAGTGCCCGACCCCTGAGACTGTGACCCCCAGAGATTTTCATCGTGGACTCAGGGGAATATCTTCCAGGCGATTCATCCCAAAAGAATGGTTAAGTTCCAGACCTTAAAGAGAGTTGATGTTTCAGACCTGTAGGATATATAAATGAGAGGAGAGGGGGGGGGGGGTAGATGAAAGAGAGAGAGTGAGAGAGGGAGAAAGAGAGGAAGAGAAGAGAAAGTAGGGAGAGAGAGGGGAAGGGATAATAATAATTAAAAAAAGAGGGAAAACAGCAGGGAGACACAGAACAACAGCAGAGAGGAGAGAGGAGATAAGGGATCAGCAAAGAAGGGACAGACACAGCAGATGGAGAGAAAGAATAAGGGACAGAGAATGGAGAGGGAGACAGAGAAGAAACAGCAGAAGTACACAGGAGAAGAGAGGGAAAAAGAGGAGAAGGGAGATGACGAGCAGAGAGAGAGCAAGGGAACAGAGAGAACACAGCAAGAGGGGAGAATGGACAAAGAGAAGGGGAAAGAGCACACAGGGAGATGATCAGAGAGAGAAGAGCGAGGGGAGAGAGAAAAACGCAACCAGCGAGCAGAGGGAGAGAGTAGGAGGGAGGTTGAGAGAAAAACAACAAGTGGGGAGAGACAACAACAGTGAGAGGAGAAGAGAGGGAGCGGAGAGAAGAGCGAGAAGAAGAAAAGAAGAGAGAGAGAAACACAGTATATAAGGAAAATGCATCTTATAATGGCCAGCAGAATTAAAGAGAGTAAGTAGTGGGAACAAATAGACAAACGGACATTTTTGGGTGCAAGAGAGAAACAGAGAAGATAAGCAGCCAAGAAGAAAGTGAGGTGGAGCGGGAATAAGGGGGATGAGCAGTGAGAGAGGACACACAGTAAAAGAGAGTGAAGTTAGTCATTGAGTTGTCATGCACTGCTGTTGGTTGTCTGCACAGGGAGATACAATGGAATGTTTTGTTGCTGTTTCTGGACGAATCATCCCTTGCCCAAACCCTTGAACTCGTTATTTTGCGTGGTGACCAGATGGATGGCACTCCTCCCCTCAAACCCCATCCACTTTGGAGAGAGGCATCTCAGAAAGCGCCGGGCCTGGGCCCAGAGCAGAAGGGCAACGGGCAAATGTGGAAGAGAGCCACACGATACCAAGCACTAATCGGCCCAGGTAGCACAGGGGGCTGTCCGCTGCCTGGTCCATCGCCTTTCAGCAGCACATCGAGGGATCACAGGGGACTTTGACATCACATTTTACACGAGGAAACATTTACAGAGTTGGGGTTACAAAATACAACACACACAGAGTGCTGGAGTAAACACAGGCGGGGTCAGGCATGCATCTATGGAGATGATGGGATAGGAGACGTTTCCCAGGTCCGGAATCTCTGTTCATACCTTTAATAATATTTTCATAAAAAGGAGCTGCAGATGCTGTTTTTATACTAAAGCTTAACTCCAAAAGCTGGAGTAACTCAGAGGGTAAGGCAGCATCAATGGAGAACGAGAGACACGTGAATGTTATTGAATAGGGTTGGGACCTCTTTAATAGACTGATCACTGTGAAGAAGTGTCCCCCACTTGAAATGTCACACATCCATGTTCTAACAGAGAAGCCTGCCTGAAGTACCCGCAGAGGTGATCCAGCACTTTGTGTATATTTTGTAGACTTTTGGATTTGCTTTAATGGCGTGGTGAATCCTAAGAGCCAGTAAATCTCCCCTGGTGCAGTCCATGGGGAAAATTCTGCCGTTTTGAAACCTGGTTTGTCCCATCTGCAAGATGGGAATTGTGTGATACTCCAAAGTCCATGTTGTGCTCGTTCCATCCAAGAGGCGCAGATGGCATAATCTGGGAGATGCTGAAAAAAAACTACAAGTGAATGAATACAGCGGACTTTGGTAGATAGCACACACCCAGGGCCGGGCCTTAGGAGGGGGTGCCAATGGGAAACAACTGGTGAGATAAGTAGCCGCCAGGTTCCCACCAAGGTCCTGTGGAATCAGAGAAATACAAATAAAGTACCATTAATCTATATTATCTAACTATTTATCTACTCAATCTATCTAAATATCTATCGATCTATCTACCTACCTATCTATCTATCGAAATCATCTATCTATCTATCAACTCTATACTATTTTTTTTTCTATCTACCTCAAAAACGCCGCCGTTGTTTTCTCTGCACTCAAAGGTTGCTCTCCTCTACATTTAGAACTCTTTAAGTCACAATCTCTCTATTTCACCAAACCCCCTCCTCTCTCCTCCCCCCCCCCCCCCCCCCTTTACAAAATCTTAAAACTAATCGCTCACCCACCCGCAAGCTAATGGAGGAACAGCAATCATATATCCCTCTCACTCTCTCTCTCTCTCTTTGGGCTATCTCTCTATCTCTTCCTCTCTCAATTCTATCTCTGCAGTCTCTCTCTCTCTCGTCTCTCTCTTCTCTCCCTCCTCTCCTCTATCTATCCCATCTATCCTCTATCTCCTCTCTCTCTCTTCTCTTCGTCTATCTATTCTCTCGCTCTATCTCTCTCTATATCTATCGACACTATGACACTATTTGTTCTATCTTTAAATTCTCATCTAATCTATCTCTATTATTGAACTTCTACTTTTAAAACGTGTGTCTGCAAAAACTGACCTCAGCGGCGTCACATTGACCATTTCGCCAACGACCCGCCAAAACATGTGCATTCTCGCCAGACTGCAACATTGCACCAAAGGTGACATTTAGACGTCTTTGAGTAAAATCCTCCCCCCCCCCCCCCCCCCCCCACAAGCTCACAATTTAAAACATCTCCCACCCATAGAATGTTTGGCGAACGTTCCATCGTGTGATTCACCATGCCCACAATGCTCACAGATGTCCATCGGAACGGGATCACGATTATAATCTGACCCTCCCCCCCCGCCCCCCCCGCAGCCCGTTCGCAGCGCGTTCGCCAGCACGTGGTCACGTGTGTGGGAATAGAGAAAGAGGATTGGGGGTGATAGGGAGTGGGGGAATAGGTGGGACAGTGTCCCTATCCCTATCCCTCCCTCACTACCTCCCCACTCTTCCCCTCTCTCACCTCTTTCCCCCAACACACTCTTCCCCTCCACCCTCCTTCCTCCTCTCGTCCTCCCCTCCCTCCCTCTACCCCTCTCTCCCCTCCTCTCCCCCCTTCCACACCTCGCCCTCCCTTCCCTCTCTTTTCCTCACATCCCTCGCCTCCTCCCCCATCTCCCCTCTTCCATCCTCGTTCCCACCTCCTCTTCTCCTCCCCTCTCTTCTTCTTCCCACCTCTCCTTCATCCTCCTCACACCATCCCTTCCTCTGCCTCCCACCCCCCCTCTTCTTCCTCTCTCCCCCCAGCCCCCACTTTTTCCACAGCCTTCCCACTACACCCACCCCACTTCCCCCCCCCTTCCCCACTCTTCCCTCCCCCCCTCCCCCACACTCTTTAATCCCTTACCTTTCTCTTCCCCCTCCCACCACTCCACTCCCCCTCCTCAACTCCCCCCTCCCCCACCTCCTATAAGTCAACCTCCAATCCTCTCGCCCACGCCCTCTCCCTCCCTCCCCTTCCCCCCACACTTTTTTTATTTCTCTCCTCTCCCCTCCCCCCTCTTCCATTCTCCCCTCTACTCACCCCTCTTTCCTTCTCAGCTTTCACATCCCTCTGTTCCCTCTCTCTCCCCCCTGTTCCTCCTCTCTCCCCCGCCTGTTTCCTGCTCCCACCCCATCCCTCTCCCCCACCACATTCCCTCTCTCTCTCACTCTCCCCTCTCTCCGCCCCCACCCCCTTCCATCACCCCCACCCCCCACCCCTTTTTTCTTTTTTTTTTTTTTTTTTTTTCCCCTACCCCTCTCTCCCTCTTCCACTACTCCCCCCTAACCACCTCCCCTTCCACCTCTCTCCCCACTTCTTCCAACCACCAATTCCAAATCCAAACCAACTTCCAATCCACCACCGAAACTTCACATACCCAATCCACAACCACAAAAAAAAACAAACTCCCCCCTACTCCTCCCCCCCTCCCCCCCCACTCATCCACATCTTCTCTCTCTCCTCCCCTTCCCCACACCCACTGTCCCTTCCCCCCACCACCCTCACCCATCCCCTCCCTATCTCTCCTATCGCACCTCTCCCCACCCCTTTTCACCCTACCACCTTGCTTTCTTCTTCTCCCTCTTCTTTTCCAACACCCCCCCCCCCCCTTCCCCTCTTCATCCTCCCCCATCCCCACCCCACGTCTCTTCCACATCTCTCTCCCTCCCCTTCCGTCCCACGACCCCTGTCCCTGCCCCACCAACCCTCCCCCTTCCCACCGCTATCTCCCCCTCCCCTTTTCCCCTACCCCTCTGTCCCCCCTCCCTTTTTTTCCATTCCACTCCCACTTAAACCCCCCCCCTCCCTCCCAATCTTCTTTCACCTCCCCCTCTCCCCCTCTAGTCCCTCCCCCACCAACCACTCTCTCGCTTCCCCTTCCTCCCGCTCTCCCCCACCGCCCTTTAACCCGGCCCCCTCTCTCCCTCTTTTTCCACCACCCCCCCTATGGGGGGGGGATTGGGGGGGGGGGGGGGTGGGGGGGGGGGGGGGGGGTAAT